>JAAVTG010000242.1:0-88815 GCA_011947345.1 Phytophthora quininea | reverse complement strand
GGGTCTGGGCCGCCGCGACGGTGATACGCCATCGGCAAATGTCTCCACACCTCGGGGTGGAAGTAGAATCGCGTCTGATCTTTCGGCTCAACTTCAGCAGCGCAGCCCATTGGGTCGTCACAACCATTTCCTGCCTCCGCCGCCAGCAAACACTTTTCCAGCTCATTGAATGAACAGTTGTGCGCCAAGTGCGCAGCTGTACATCCATGTGTATCTTTGAGAGCAAAGTTTGCAGCGGATTGTCGAGGAGAGCCGCGTAGGATCGCTACCTCCTGCGAAATCTGCTAGCGCAGCAATATGGGCTGGAGTCTGATGCAACGAGTTCAGCGAGTTCACATCCACCTTGTACTCGTTCACCAGCTTCCGCGCTGCATCCATTGATCGGAACTTCATGGCTTCGTGCAGTGGTCGAAAGCCGACCTTGTTGCCTTTCTCGAGGATCGTCTCGAGTTTCAGCAGCTTTTTTGCCGTCTGCAGCCTGGCTGTTCTCCCCGACACTGACTGCTTCCAGTTGTCGTCTATAGAATGCAACCATCATCTCCATGCTACGGACTAGATCATAGCGAGCACACAAGTGAAAGACCGTGTTGCCTTCCTCGTCCTTCATGGTCATCTTCTCGAACAGCAGCGCTCGTACATCGTCTCCGTAATAGTCTTTCTCTCCGCTCTCCCTCTCGGTAAAGAGCTCCTCCACTAACGCGTCACTGAACGCGGCATTGATGGCTCCGACGCGCAACAGCAAGTGCAGGAAGGGCGTGTTGAAGGCCCCTCCCTTGAGCCGCAGCATGGCGCTGGTCAGGGCAGGAGAGTAGCGCAGTAGGTGGATACAGACGTCCATATGCTGGTGGATCACGCCCACATGCAGCGGTAGGAAGCCCATGTCGTCCTTCTCCAGCAGACTCGTCTCGAATGACAGCACGCTCAGTCGGGAGGACGTTTCGTCGGGGACAGCGGCAGCAGCGTGCGCAGGCGGTCCGCTTTCCCCTGCTCCGCCAGGTTGTGCAGCAGATACGTGTCCTCGTCCTCGTCGTAGTCGTCGTCCGGGTCTGCACCGACAGCAGCCGCAGGCTCCGTGTACGCCATGGCTCGCTGATCCTGCTTTGATGTAGGTTTCCGTTAGATAATTGGATAAAAATTGTCATTGAAATGATTGGCTGAAAAGGAGAAAGTGGCTGGTTTATGCATCTTCTGACTACTTTCCGACTCGACAGCCATCTGGGGTTAGTCGCGCCATTGCACTCGTCCGCCATGATCTCCTCGCCTCTGCTGCTGTCGACGGCGCTGCTGCTGTTGGCGCTGCCTAGCGACGTCGCTGCCGACACGAAGCTCGTGTCGGCGTGCTCCTCCACCCTCGCAGACAGAGATGCGCCTGTGCTGGAGCCTCTGCGCGCTGTGATCGGAGACCAGCCAGCGAACCTGTTCGTGGGCGTGCTGGCTGAGTCGGCGGCTTCCAAGTTCATTCTGTCGGACGCCGGCAGCTCCTGTCTCGCCAACATGAACGGCACAGCTCTGGGTCAGACACTCTTGAACAGTTTGGACGTGGACACGTGCGCTGCGGCGTTCCAGATGCTCGACATTCCGCTGGTGCAGTACGCAGTGGGCAACTTCTCCGAGGCATTGAGCAGCAGCGGCAGCGGCGAGAGCGCGGCGGACGCGTTCATTGCAGGTATCGGCCTAACGGGTGAAGGAGACGTCGAGCGGGTGTGTTCGCTGTACGTGGACGGCTTTGTGCCGTGTCTTCGGTCTCAGTTGCTACCGGCGCTAGCCACGCTGCGCTCCACCTCAGCGAACGGATGCTGCGCTGCCTGGGAGCAAGAGAGTGTGGCGCTCTTTGACTACACGATCACGGGACAATACACGAAGATCGCACAGCTCTTTGGAGACGTCATGTGTGCTACACAGACGCCGGCATTCAACGGGACAAACTCGCAGCGTTGCGGCTACACATTCCTGCAGAGCTCGGGTGAGGTGGCTAACACTACGTCTTCCGATCGGGCCGCTGCGTTCGTGGAAGACTTGCAGGTGCCCACTGACCAGGCCTGCCTCAAGGCTGAAGGAGAGGCGTACAGTGACACGAATGGCAATGCGGTTAGCGCAGTCTCGAGCGGTGACCACACCGCGAGCGGCTGTGTTGTAGCGCTGGATCGATTCGCGACGTGGATTAATGGTCTTCCACTTGCTCAAAACAGCTCCGAGTCGTACGACATCGATCTGCAAAAGCTGTTTACGTCAGGGAGTGTGTGAGTGGCTCAGATGTGCTCCCCGTGGTCGAAGACTTCTTCCCAGCTTCCGTTAAGGATGCCGTCAGCTCCTACTTCTCCAGTGCGTGCATCCACGTGCCCATCAAGTACGCCGACGGCTGCAGCTTTTCACGTCCGGCCTCGCTCGTGGATTGGAACTACGAGCCTGCCCACGCCAGTCAAGCAGGGTCGTCCGAGGGCAGTGGCGATGGCACTTCAGCGATCAATTCGCTCAACACAGTACCGCCCAATGTGACAGCAACCAGCGCCGCTCTCTCCACAGCGGCACATGGAGTTGCCGGCACTGCGCTTGCGCTGGTGGTGAGTGTTATCCTGGCATTTTGGTGAGCTCGAGAACAAATACGACCCATACTGGTAGCTGTTAGATTCGCTAGTGTTGCTGTGGTGGTGGTCTATATACATGCCTATGCCGCCGTTAGCGCAGAGGGCTTCTCCAACTTCTTCCCAATGCTATAGCTGTTGAACACAAAAACAAAGCTAACAAATTTAAGCCGACGAGCACCCGCGCTGAGGCTTCCTGGACTCGTGCTGGTAAAAGCAGTAGTACGCATTGCTGATAGTGTAGCTAAATCTTCTCCCGTTCGAGAAGCTAGACAAAAAGCCCGGTTGAGGAAGAGCCCTTCGTGGAGTCCACGACGGCCGCCCCGCGCGAGGAGGACTCGTAGTCCGACGCCCGAGAGTCTTCGCGGGACCTCCTACCGCGGTTCTCTGCCTCTTGCATAGCCGATGCAGAAGAACGCACGTCGTGTGTCGACATGTACGACTCAGCCAGAGATGTCTGGGGGTCGTAACTGAACGCGAATCCGCTGCCAGACCCCGGGTCTTCAGCTGCTGCTGGCCGTATTGTTGCTGTTGCTGTGCGGAATCAAAGCACATCGCAAAGTGTTAGAGAATGAATTGACGATGCAAAAGTACAGACACAGCAACTTACGGCATTGTAGCCCCGGCTCGGAGAGGACGACGTAAAGTAAGCAGCTTCGTCGTCTTGTGACATTCCGTTGACCACAGGGATGCCACCAGCCTCGATGTCGATGTGCGATAGCACGCGAGTCAAGTCCTTTCCGTTCTTCGTGTGCAGCACGTAGTGCTCCTGGACAACCTGCCATGGCAGCGGGTAGAACCGCCGGCAGATGGCTGTCCACGTAAAGTGACGAAGCAACGCCACCACCAGACAGACCGGCAGTACCAACCAGTACGAGCCATAGCCCAGGGTGTTCTGGAAACTACCATACTCCGTTGAGAACATGGAGACCCAGTAGCTCGATACAATGGGTGTGAGCGGAAGGTAAGCAATCACACCAACAAACCACAGCAAGCCGCCATAACTGTTCCAAGACATCTGCAGCATGACCAGCTTGAGATTGGCCACCAGCACGACCAACGTGAACGTGATCAATCCGTACTGCACCATGGCTGCACTGCCCTCATTCGACAGATGCTCGTTGAACGCGTAGATTGCGAACACAAAAATCACAGCCGATTCGTAGACGGCACTGCAAATCCACTTGAAGAAGGTGTAGTTGTTGAAGAGTTCCATGCGTGGGCCGACCAGATACAGCTCCGGGAAATGTTTGCTGACTTCAAAAGGCACGTCGTAGTCGAAAACACCCAACACAATGATAGGCAGCGACGTGTAGCAAATGTTGTAGAGCTGGAAGCCCAATTCGCCGTAGAACTTCTCGCCGGACGATCCCGTGCAGAACATGAAAAAGTACTGAGCCAGCACCATCACGATATTCTTGTAGAACATGTAGCCAGCGAGAATCGACATGCGCTTATAATTCAACCGACCGTGGTGCAGCAGAAGCTTCTCCAAGAAATAGAACTGGCCGATAGCATAGTCGCTTGAATTCACAGCCTGCATACCTTCTTGGCCTGAAATGCCAACACCCACGTGTGCGCGCTGAATCATGGCCACATCGTTCGCACCATCACCGATTGCCAAAGTGCGGACCTTCTTGTTGGCAGTGCGGACCAGCGTCACCACTTCGGCCTTTTGGCTGGGGAGACACGGCAACACACGACGGCCTCGCAGGCCATGGCTAGCGATAAGAATTCCTGCTGACACCGTTCGTCCGCAAGCGTCAACTCTAAGCACTCACCATCAATCACAACTGCATGGCGGCCACCACCACGCTGTACTTGGTTGTTTGCTTCCGATAAATGCGTGAGAATGGCATCTTTCGTCGGGTACAAGTCGCAGTTAAAGACGAACTGCTGCATGTCGTTGTCCATAAGTTGACACGCGTACGAGATGTTGATAGCAGTTTCTTGCTTGTCACCTGTAAGCATCCAAACCCTCATACCGGCGCGCATCAAGTTCGCAATGCATCGGGGAACGTTGTTCTGCAGCTTATCTTCAATAGCAGTTGCGCCCAGCAGCTCCAGATCATGCTCAATCTCCGTCATTAGCTTGTCAATTTCGTTGGGCTGGCCATTCTTGCGCTTGTCGATTTCTTCCAGGGACGAGTTGGCCTCTTTAAAGCGAGCGCTCCAGTTTAGGTACTCTTTTTCATCCACTCGGCGCTGAGCGATAGTAAGTGTACGCAGACCATCATCACCGAACGTCTCCAAGTGACGCATCGTCTCCTTCATCATTTCCGGGTCGCTTTTTGCCTTGTTAAGCAAGGGGTAAATAACATTGTCAGCACCCTTCGTGAGCACCCAGTACTCGCCATTCGGGTACTGCACCACAACCGACATGCGCTTGCGGTCACTCGTAAACTCAAGCACATCCAGAATCTTAAACTCGAGCAGCACATTAGAACCGGTAGCTCCATTGGCGTACCGACGAATCAACTCGGGGCGCTTTACACGAACACGAGCAGAGCCCAGACCGCGGGACTCAAAACTGAAACCAAAGAATTTTGCACCAGACACTAGAGCCTGCTCATCGGGTGAAGAAGCCGAGAAGCGTACCTCGTTGCTTCCTTCCACTGTCTCCGGGATCACCGTTTGGCACAGGCTCAAGTGCAGGAAAAACTCGGCCTCGTGGTTAGGAGCGTCGTCAGAAATTGGCCGCTCCAAAGCGTTAAACAGCCGAACATCCTCGAAGTTGACGTAGGGGATTTTTGCACGCTGTGCTTCCTGCGAGGGCTCTGCCTCAGCTGGTACGACCACACCCTTACGGCGAAGTGCAGCACGACCAATCTCCGTCATACCAGTACCGTACGACACGCCGTTAATGGAGCACTTGCGGAATTCCATGACGTTGCACGTAAGTGTACCCGTCTTGTCACTGAAAACGTACGAGATCTGGCCAAGTTCCTCGTTCAGGCCCATCGAACGCACGATCATACGGACATCGGCCTCCTCGTAGTACATATCCAGGTCCCACGTCATGAAGATGGCTTGAATAAACATGACCATGGAGATGGTCACATACAGCGAGACCGGGATCATCTGGTACATCAGCAAAAAGTAGTAGCCGAAACCAATAAACCACTGGCTCACCATGCTCGGCTCCCAGTCCAGGTACCAGCTGTCGTCAATGTTTGCATTCAGCCAGATCACCTGCGTGGTCGTGGCGATGATGCACAGCACACACAGCAGCAAGAACAGCCCGATAATAAACCTGTTGACCGTCTCGTTGATGGAGCTCCACTTGGGGCGTCCAGCCACTGCGCTCTGCATAATCTTCGTGTCTGGGCCAGTGTTCACCACCAGGCCGTAGATCCAGTCTGTGTTCCGCAGTTGGCAACCGCGGAGCAGCACGTTCTTGATCGCAACTGGCTGCGGGTGCGCCTCGGCGATTTTCGTGTCGGCGCTGACGGACAGCGTGCCGTCGAAGCGACTGATGGCCTTGTTGGGGTTTTCGCAGCGCAGTTGGCCAGCCAGCGAGGCCACTTGCGCCGCGTTCCGCACGTGCAGTGGCGTCGCACGCGTGGCGCAGTTTGAGGTTCGTCTCTCCGTCCAGTGACTTGGTCTCGACGTAGCAAATGCCCGCGGGTTCGCTCGGATTCGTTCCGAGACGGCAAGAATAAGTAAATCTGCTGGCGCGGTCTCTCGGTTGTGGAGCTTGACCACCGATCCGACGGTGAGATTGGCCCAGTGCATGAGCGCGATGTCCGGGTCATCAGCGCCTCCGGCTCGGTTGAGCGCCTCGTTGCTTCCTGTGAATGTCTGTTTGAGCACGTGGCAGACGGCCGAGTTGGCCTCTCGGTCGGCGAGGTGGCGGCGGCGGTCCTCGATGACGGCGAGCACGCCATCCACGGCTAGGATGAACACGAGCACGGGCAGGTTGGACGGCAGGCCGTTGGTGTTACTGATACTGCGGATGCACTGCAGGATGGAGACGAGCAAAAAGTAGGCGTTGGCCAGTTTGCGGAAGCTCTCGAGCATGAAGAGCGGCAGGAAGTTCCACGTCGTGTACTTGGACGTGATCACCACGTTGGAGCAAAACGGCGGCTGGCCGTCGGCGCCCAGCAGCGGCCGTGAGGACACCGAGGCCGGCAGCGGAACCACGCGGAAGTCGGCGCCCTCTTCTCTCTTGCTAGCGGCCGTGGGGTCCATGCTGCTGGCGAGCGACGACGAGCTGGCGAGGGGCTGCGCGCGAGAGGTCTGCAGCTGGCGATACCCGTCCTGCTGCTGCTGTGTGCTGGAAGGGAGGCCCGCGTCCATTCGCTAGTGAAGGGGTGGAGGAAGGGGGGAGGCTCGCGCCGCGGGGACTCGACCGGGCGGCAAGGCGAGGCGAGGCGGATCGGCGGAGATGGCAGCCCTCGCTTCTCTCTGCCTGATTGTGCTGTGGACGCCAAAGGCGGAAAACGGCGACTGAACCTTTGCGGGTGTCGCGCATGAACCCATCTGAATACAACAGGGTACTATGTATTGACAGGTCTTTGAAACCCTTCACATGGACGTATTGCTGTGATCATTTCGATATGGATACTAGTTGTTGCAGTGCTCTATTATTAGCATCTGAACGTGATGCACTAGGATCGTCAGAGACGAGCCATGCATGGCAAGCGCGCCAAGTTGCCTTGTTGCCCTTGGCCGTGGCCGTGGCCGTGCCCCGCGTGGCGTGCTGCTCCAGCTGGGGGCATTGACTGAATCCCACCACATCAAAGCTGTCGTCCGACGAGAAACACACGCGCTCTGCCGAGCACATTTCGACCTCGCCTCGCCTGCAAGTGCTGGCTGGACAGGATCCTGATTTCTTGGTCGAGTATCAAGTGCCACGATGGCGTCGCCCAAGCGATTACGACGTCGGGGCTGGTCGAGACATGAGCGACCCACAATCGGGATCGGAGCGAGCGTGGATGCAAAAGATCCTGCTGCAGGGCGGAAGAACGATGCACATTTGCAGAGTTTGGCCGTGGCAGGAAGGATGCTAGCGCTCGTGCACTTCTGCCAGCGATGGCCTACTCGTGCCGCCATCCAGCGCTGGAGCATTCGTGGCAAGAACCGGACCCTTTCTATGCATGGGAATTGATTTCCATCTAACTACTAACGGTCGAGCCGCGCTCGGTAAGCTCTTTGCTTTGTCTGCAGCCGACGAGCACTCGCCGGCCAGTGATTGATGTGGTTGAGACCAACTGACCACGCTTGGGCTCGTTCGTGCCAGTTGGGCTCGTCGAGGGCGGCGAAAGATCCGACAACCATTTCCGATTCGGCCATCCATCCTCGCCAAGTCATTTCCGTGACGGCCGGAGGAGACCTCTCCAAGCGCCGAGAAATGGCAGCTTCTGGAACTGTCGAGGCGCGATACAGACCCCACCACGGCGGATCCTACGGATACGTCCAAGCCTGCCCTCCCAATCTCGGCTTTTGCCTCGAGGCTGACGGAGAGCGACCCAAGGGCGGATCTTCATCTCACGCGTTGCTGCAAGCTGTGACGGCAATTGACTCAGACGACGATGATATTGAGGTTGGCGGCAATGGCTCCTATTCTTGTGCGGCGCTAGACCCTGTGGGTGGCCTTGACTCGGTCGAGAAGGACATCGACGACAAGAATCAGGGCGTCGGGGTGAAGCGACGAAGTGGTTCTGCAGCCCGCGAGTTGCTAAACGCCGTGCATGACATCGACTCGGAAGGTGATGACGAGTCCGACGGGGTGACGACTTCTCCACTACAATGTGTGGCAGTGTCGAATGCTGCGATGGATTTGTGCCCAGCCATCTCCACGAGTGCGCTCGAGTCGGACTCTTCTGAATCGGAGGACGACTCCGAGTCTGAGGCTGAGGTTTCCAGCGAAGAGAATAGCTCGGACGAGAGTGAGACGACCAACAAGACAAGCGGTGGCCTCCGTCCGTGGTCGTGGGAGACTGACTTTCTGCAGGTGGACCAAGTGGACGCTATTATCCGCGCGGATATGGAGGAGCTGGAGGCCAAAAACCCTGGCGGTTTGTCTACCGCTGCCTCGGTGTGCCGTTCAAGTTCAAGCGGAAGGACGATCCTTTCGACGTCTTCTTTCTGCGCTGGGACGGGTTCTGGCGAGTGCACGGCCGAGCGATCTGGGAGCGCGCGTTCTGGAAGCCTCTGCAGTCGAGGTCGACGGAATACCACCGCCGTCAACACCGCCAGCATCGAGCCATGCGCGCCTTCAGGGAGCTGGCGACAGATCTTCTGGAACGGCTCGGAAAGCCATACCGTCGCTGGCTGGGCAAGTCGCTGCATGAAGGGTGGTGGTACCGAACCGAGCCGTTCGCGCTTCGTCGGTTGTTTTTGCGTGACCGTCGACTTTATCGCGAGTATTTGGCTGGGCGTGCGCGAGACCGATGGCCTCGAGGGAGAAAATTTTTATTGGAGAGGGGCTTGAAGCCGATGTGGTGGGCTCCAGAGACCAGCGGCCCGGGGACGGACGACGAGGAAACTTGAAAGTGAGATTGCCTGGCTCGATGAAGCGAAGATGGAGGGTGACGGCCCGTTTGGACTCACTAGTCTTTGGTTTTGGCCATTGTTCCTTTGGTCACGTTAATGATATTTAGTTTTCAATGTTTGGTAAGTTAGTCGGGCTGTGCTGTGCTGAGCGCAGGCTTTACGAACCAAACTTCTGCCAACCGTTAAAGCAACCGCTGCTGTCGCTACGAGAAAATTGCCGAGTCATTGTCAGCTTGGAGCCGAGGCTGGAGAGACGACGTGGATGTTGTGACTCGCCCTTGGTTAGCAGAGGAGCGACCCGATATCCGCAGACCTTGCTAGAGAGGGACTTGCGGAGCTTGAGATAAAAATGAGAATGAATTAGCTTTACCCTATCCTTCTCCACCGTGCTCTAGACGGCTTCATCCTAGTCATTATCCCTCTCTTATCTTCCACTTAGTCCATCGTTGTCTATCAATCATCGAGTCGTCAGCTCCAGCCATGTCATGTTGCACAACCACTCGGCGACAGACAGCAAATAACTCGTCACTGGGAAGTCGATCTTCGTTCGCTTGCATTTGCTACATATCAGTCCGAGACACACACAGCTAGAGGTAGGCTAGCTTGGAGAGTCTCCGTGGAATTCATCATTCTGAATTTTCCATCATCTGCTTCAGTGTCATTACAACTACAGTTCGAAATCAGCTTGCGTTCGGCGTCTCGAGGTGTATTTGATATGCCAACTACTGCAATTTCATCTTTCTTGCCTTGGATGCCTCCACTCCAGCGCATGCAGCTCAGAAACCTCATTTTCAGCGCCCAATCGCCGACGCTGTCCCCCCTTCCACAGCGACTGTATTCAACCAGATGAAGGGATAGAAATGTCTAGGGTTTGTATAGTAGTAGTAAAGATACTGCTGCGGAATAAAGAAGTACTTAGCTGCGAAAGACTTCATCTTTTTCTCCGAGAGCTCTTTCGGTGGGTGACGAGACAGCTTTACTTCTCCAATCAAATATTGCCAAATGGTTTGAATTCGAGGCCACCGAAAAAGGATGCTGAGTGTCGTTGGGGTCTAGAAAATCAGCGCTCACACTTTTCACCTTGTTCGTGTTATCGGTCAGAGCGAAAGAGTGTACACGTTCAACTTGTGAACGTCACTGCTGCGCAAGCTACAACGCGGGCCACAATGTTGTGCAAGTGGCCGGGCAGCAAAAATAGAGCACCAGTTTCTTGTGGGGAAAACGATCGAAAGCATGGCCAAGGACATCAGCACAACCTTGGGTTCTGTCCCATACAATTGTCAAGAAGGCTGAAGCTGATCTCGGCTGGAGGGATACCATTGCATGCATCAGTCTGCAGCGTATTCAAGTGATAGAGGAGACGGAGGCTACACAGTCCGTCGGCATTCTTGCCTTGCGCGCGCTCGTCGCAAAAGTAGACATTGTTTAACTGTTTGTAATGTCGGCGATGACAAAGTTGCGGGTGATCCGATTACTATTTAAGTAATCAGCAGAATGTCGAGCATGACCATAGGGAGCCACGGAAATGCCACCGCCAACATCTTCAGCTTGCTGCTATATGTTCAAGCTGGTTGGTTTCCACAATAACAGCAGTGTCATTATACGTGCCAGGAATGATCGTTTTGGGAACGTGTTGATCCGGTGCATACAAAGCAGTATAGCTCTTGATAAAGCTTGAAACAAATCAGCGTTGGGCAATGACTTCATTGATGTGGGTGCCTTTCTCCAGTAACATAATTCGCTTGTCGTCGCCAGTAAGATCGAGTTGCTGGAGCAATAAACCCAAGCGAACGCAATAATCACAAACATCTCCGCAGTTCTTGTTAATCGTACTCTGGGGTAGTAGACGTGAGCGTACTGTGTGAACCTTGAATATCTCATCGCTCGAGCATCTGTGTCTTATCTCTTGGTATCAATATCATAGCGAGAATAAACAATAAGCCATGTCGAGCTCGGCTCCGTAAAATACTGGTGAGGTCAGCAGTGGGCACAAGGAAACTCATCTCCCAATATCCAAGTCGAGCAATGCGCTTTGAAAGTATCCAAGGTCCTTGTCGGTAAATGCGTGCCAGGGTGTTGAAGGTAAGCGATGAGTGTGCAAAGTGCCAACGCCGAGTGCGAGCACTTTGCAAAACACGACTGCCTCCAACCGGAAGGATAGCTTTTTATCCCACGTTCAGGTAAATCTTGCTGCAGCAGATTTGGCACTACGTCTTCAGACTGCTCCTACTCGGCGCCTTCGTATTTTGTGTCCCACCTGTCGCAGTCGCGCCACATTTTCTTCCAGGTGTCCTTGCCAAGCTTCTCTACAGCACGTGTATTTGCAGTTTCTTGCCGAATGGGCTTTTTTATCGCTTCCACCGAGGCACTGTCGTCCGAGAACCGCCGTCGCGCGTCTCCATGCTGGTGAGTGTGACACAATATCGAAATGATTTCGTTTGGGGAACCCTGGGTCCCGCCGACCGCTTCAGATGAAGGCAGTTGGGGAGGCCACGCGGCCACCATCCGCCTGGCGGCGCACATCTGGCATAGTCGTCACCATCGTGAGATGATGGAAAAACCATTTGAGGCGTGATATGTGTTCCGTTCTTGAGCCAAAATTAAAGTGCTGGTGTGCTGCGAAACGCCTATCACTAGTCCATACCGTCTTGGTTTTGTTGTCGAAGCGGGGCTCACATTTGTTTGTTCAAAGGGCGGTTAGACTCAAATAACCATATGGCTACCACACTTCTCAATTACACAATTCTACTAAAACCCTATATTCTTGACGAACGCCCCAAGTCTGAAACGAAAAATGTTAGTTATTGTCTGGGCCAAAAAGTTCGTACCGGGAAGACAAAATGCTCGACGCGTAGCTCAGCTAATAATAGGCGGATGAGACCATGCAGACCCGCAAAATGATGCTGAAACTCCCCTCTTTCTGTAGGAATGAGCCCCATTTCGCTAGCATTGCTGTGGCGATGACAAGAGGGAAGAAGACAAGTGCCGCTGAGCGAGCAATGATTGTGAGTGCCAACAAAAACTTCCTCGAAGGTCATCAAGAAGACCCACAACTGGCTGGCCGCACGCGCGAGTGGGTCCACAAGTACATTGAGAAGCCTACTAGCACAATTGCGGACGTCAGGACGGCCTACAAGAAGAGCTAGAGCTCGAAGACCAGCGAGGTCAGTGCCCCCAGCGTTTTAGCGCTAAGTATTAAAAACCTCTCCGAATTAATAAGTATCATTTTACAGACCCTAGTGAGATTAAGCAGCGAGGCCGAGATGCGTACAAGGAGGTTAAGAAAGAAGAAGACCGATATCTACAGGCACTGCAAGAGGAAGAGATCGAATGCGCAGACGTTAGAGAAGAAGAGCTCGCAAGCGAAGCGAGTGATAGCGATGAAGGATGCCTATGAGATCTAATGCAGGAGTAATTGCTTGGATTTGCTGTGTTGCTCCTTGGTTTTATTGCTCGACTGCATCAACACCTGGTAACCCTAAATTAAACCCAAACACCATATGTTCCGGCATGTGGTTTGTGTTCTGGGCCAATGAGACTCGCAGGTTTTGACTGATGATCGGTTAGCCCTAATGGAGCCCTTTCCCCAAACTTTTGGCTGGCCGAGAAAGTTTTTGGAACGGCTGTAGCTCAAAAACGACGCAGAATTGGCCAAATCTGACCTCAAAATCGGAATCTACGCACGCGAATTACCCTTATATCTAACTATCGTATATGGAAAGTCACCATCTTCCATGTGTAATCTGACCTTGAATTTCGGTACGAACTATTTTGGCCCAGACAATAGATGGATGAAATCCCACCCCGGTCGCCTGGCGACCAGCAACTTCCCGGCTCTCTGAGGACTCCCTCGGTCACCTGTTATGTGGAGCATACTATGACAGTGGCAACACTACAGTATGATGGTGACTGCGGTATAATTAGGTATGCGGCGCGATGAAGCGCACGGCCCCCGAGTCTGTAATGACACTTACGCAGAAGACGGAAAATTCAGAATGATGAATTCCACGGAGACTCTCCAAGCTAGCCTACCTCTAGCTGTGTGTGTCTCGGACCGATATGTAGCAAATGCAAGCGAACGAAGATCGACTTCCCAGTGACGAGTTGTTTGCTGTCTGTCGCCGAGTGCAACACCCACGTCGTTGCTCCAGCCTCGGTTCCAAGCTGACGATGCTCGGCATTTCGTACACATAGAATCATTGTGCAGTCGTCATGGACATTGCAGAGCCGGATTCGTCTGGTAGCTTTAACTGGGTCGGAGAACTGTGGGAGAGGGCGGCCAACACGAAGTACCGTCCCTCAGCAGTCCTAACGCTAGCTTTGCGGGAGGGGGGCATCAAAGAAAGCGCACCTTCTTCAGCGTTGACGTCGGGCACAACACGAAGGGGAACACTGTGGTCACTGCTGCGATTTACGTGTTTTCAGCGGCTGAGGAGTCACCGTACGAGCATATCGGGTTCCTTTTAACTTTAACTCACTGTCAAGCGATCCGTGCACTGCGAAGTTCAGGCTCGAGAAGCAGCAAAATGTAGGTCTCGTCAGGCTTTTCGGGTTGGAGAGTATTCGGACAAGGGAGTGAACAGCGGTAACTGGCGTCGAAGATCTCCGCGTAGTTCTGTACAAACTTGCCATCCCAATTCGATTACGCCAACTCTATACATTAACCGAATGGGCTCCACGCCAGCCCGAGCTTGCCGCTGAAAGTCTAAAGCTGTCCAGTAATTGGTCACCTGGATGTAAAACCCTCGACAGATATGCCAATTTGTCTCATGCTGCCATTTACCTACCGCTGGTGTCGAGATAAGTTTCCGACAGCCCCGCGTATGGAGTGTAAAACACATCGCCAGTACCATAGGCTTGGTTCCCGTAAATTATGAAAAGAGCAAAGTGTGAGTCAGTGCAAATAGCTGCGAATCCTTGAAAAGTTTGATGTCGTGGTTTCTGCCGGGAATGGACAGAAAAGATGCGCAATAAATCCGTGTGACGTAGTCAATGTTTGGCTTTAGTTTGCGTTTATGACCGTTATAAACGGATTACTGACTCACAAATTTGCCGTCAAGCTTGACATTCCTTGGAGAGGTGACACGATGCGCTTTTTGTTTTCAGCGATCACGACTGTTGATTGGTTTAAGTGGTGTGTTGGTTGGTGATTGGCTAAGTGCTAACACGACAGGGTGGGGAATTTTGTGGGGGTAGGGGGTTGGCATAGCTGGATGTCTGAAGTGGATGTTCTGGTGACGGCCGTGGTCTTGGCCCAGAAGGGCCAACTGCTGGATGTGTATTCCCAGGAGTCCATAAGCACTCGGTTCCGGTCATCGTTGTTCAGTGTGCGAGTTGCTATTAAGTTAGCGGTCAAACTCCTGCTGTGGAATGTATCCAGCAGAGATATCTCTCTTGGCCGTCTGAAAATTATACGGGACCCACCATGAATCAAGTTGCAAGTACCAGTGTGTGACTGTGATGGATGAAGAGCCTGGCATTAGCAAGTTCTGTGAAGAGCTCCCAGGTTTGAGTCACATATCCTGGATCACAATATGTTTACCCCTGCAGTCATCAGATCCTGGAACCCTGAGATCCTGAAACCCAGAACTTCAGGTCTCAAGTGGGGCCTCGGGCATTGCCGCAATTTATTACGATTTGTAGTCAATTGGCAGTAAAGTGGTCCTCGGAATCCTGGATTGACTTTTGTGCCCTGGTACCCCCCTTGTGCGCGAAAGGGTGCGATCTTCACACGATGGGACGTGTTACCAAATGGGAGACGACTGTTCGCAGGTTGCAACCAGCCAGCCCGCTGAACACCATACTGAGACCAAGTCAAAAAGTTGTCTGGACCACATAGCATAGAACAGATGATAGCGGTAAACAAAAACAGAGTTCATTTGTTTGTGTCAAGTACAAGTCGTCGCTGCCGCCTGTGTTGGTGGCGCACCTTCCTGTCCTTCTGCGACACAAGGCCCACGTTAGCTCGCCAGGCAAAGGAGCGCGAGTCGGCCCAGGTGTCCTACCGTCGTGCACCACAGACCGCGTCTGCAAGAGCGTCGCGGGACTCCAACCGTAGTCAAGTTGAGTTGGGTTGGAGGTCCTGGACGCGCGCCGCGAGCCAGGGACAAGCTCCCGCCCATTTCATATATTAGTTTGGCGGGTTAAGGCTTGTCCATTTCATATCCAGAGATCCTGAACTCCTGGACATGCAATCGGAGTCTGGATTCGTGAGTGGAGACCGCAGTGTGGATCGACGACCAAGGGCATGAACCGACAAGTTAATTTCCCTCTTCGGGGTGGTGGTGCGCGTAACGTGGGGGCTTTGCTCGTTGTCCCGGGCGTGAAGCCTAACCGAGACCAGCTCAAGCTCAAGTCATCGGCTCAAGAACAAGGATCTACATATCGTGACGTATCAAGGAACTCTATATGTCGTTTTTCTGCTATTGTTTGGAGTAATTTGTGTCTAGAAGTCTGGATTCCTGGATATCGACCTTGGATTCCACGATTTCACGTCTAGATTGCTGGATTTCAAGTGGATATCCTGAATATCTGGCTGTTTTCGTGGAGTTTGGAGCCGTGCCACTCGAGACCAGCCTCAACACATTAAACTTCTTCAAGATCCAACGGCGGTGGATGGTGCCTCGGGGTTAATCGGACCCACAGGAATTGTACTCGGTACACGCCGCCCGAACACATTCCAGAATTTCGAATTCTCGAGATCAGGGCGTCAGCGTTCGGGGTATCTTCAATTTCAAGGTATATATATTAATTTATCTGGGCCACTATACCTTTTGGGCCATCAAGGAACACCGACCTCGTCTCAAGGTCTGTACATCCCTCTAATCGCTCCATCAATGAAGACCCATACATTCTGTATTAATCTCCAGTGTCAAACATCCCATCGGTATAGTCTTGAAGATGTTGAATGAGCTTTCTGGTACTCTGAGGGTCGACGCTAGCTAATTCGGGCTAGTGTAAACATCAGAACACGGAACTGCTCGAACCGAAGCCTCCCCAATGTCTTAGTGAAATGGTCTGAGGTCAGTCCGCTGCTTGAGCAGTACGTCAGACGGGCATCACCATGGGAAACTTTCTCTCGGATCCAGTGATATTTGATGTCAATGTGTCGAGATCGTTGTGTAACGGCCTTACTTTCAGCCAGGTGCTGCGCGCCTTGGTTGTTTTCAAATACCAGAATTTAGCAGACTTCGAGTCCTAGATCTCGTAGCATCAAATTGAGTCCAATACTTTCCTGAAGACCAGTACTCAGAGCGACATACTCCGCCTCTGTGGAGGAGAGTGTCATCAGCTTCTGCTGCTTAGAATCCCAGTTCACAAGGCAGCTGTTGTAGAAGATGGCGTAACCTGTGGCAGATCTGGACTCGCGCTCCACTGCAAATGCGGCGCCACAGTACACCACCTGGCCGGAACCAGCACTAACCTTGTACGTCAGGCCGAAATCTCGCGTACTATTCAAGTACTTCGAGCTTAATGATACCGGTTGGGTGCTCAGTTTCTTGGGCAAGCAGTCGGACAGCCGTAGCTAAGTCGGGTCTCGTATTCACGGTCAGATACAGCAGCGCTCCAACTGCAGGTTGAGGACGGAACGTCGTTTCTTCCTGTTGCCGGAATAATTGGTCGTGGAAGCGCTCTTCCATCGGAGTACGCGCTGGCCGGGTTCTGCTCATGTTGAACCGCTCGAGAATTTCTTTTGCGTACTTCTGTTGTCCGATGGTGATCTGATCTCCTTCTTGTGACCATTCCAGTCCTAACCCAAGGAAATAGCTTACATCCTCGAAGTTATTCACTTCATACGCAGCCTCTATCGCTGTTTTGACTCCATCAAGTCGTCGTTGCGAGAAGCAAACTCCAGGACATCGTCAACGTAAACGAGCACGATGATGAGGTCGTCATCACTGTCTTTTACGAACAGACAATAATCAGCTTTTCCTTGGCGAACGTCTTGTTCTGCCAGGAACGCGCTGAAGTGGTCGTACCAGGATATGGACGTCTGTTTTAGTCCATAGAGCGCTTTCTTCAGCTTCCACACACAGCCATCAGGACTTTCGTATCCCCCTCAGGCTCCAGATAAATCTCCTCGTCCAGGTCTGAATTGAGAAATGCGGTCTTGACGTCGAGTTACATTCGCTTCATACATTTCATCACTGCTACGACCAGCACAAGACGCAGCATGCTTTGACGCACCACTGGACTGAGGGTTTCTGCATAATCTTCGCCGTAACGTTGACTGCAGCCCTGGCAACCAGCTGAGCCTTGAACTTGCCAAGGCTTCATCTGCGAGCGTCTTACACTTGAACACACATTTGGATTTCACCACTTTGCGACCTGGAGGAAGTGGAACTTTGATGAACGCCCCAACTTAATTAAACTCTCGATCTCAGCCTCGATGGCGCGCTCCCACTCGCTCCGTTGATCACTGCTGTGAATCTCGGCAAGGTTCATTGCATCCAAGGAGAGAGCCCATTCTTCCACTTCGGTTGGGGTCAGGCCATGGTAGATATAGCCATCAGAAACGTTGGCGCCATCGAAGTGAAGCGGTGTTAGACGCTCTTCTACCATTGCACACACTTCTTCCAGCGAGATATGAATTTCTTCATAGTCGAGACGGCGTTGACTGGGTCTTGGAATCCTGCTCGTTCGTCTTGGAGGAGGAATTGCTTTTTCTGCACGAGGGTCGCCTCGCAGCCGAGCAACTCCCACTGGTTGAGCAGCCACCGTTGGCCGGTCAGGAGTTGTTAGCTGCTTGTCGAAGTTGATTGACTTCATCTTCATCGTGAGACGGCAGGAACTGATCCTCGTAGAACACGACTGTGCGAGTCGTGATGATGTCACCGGCGCCATTTTTAGGGATATGAACAAGAGAAGATCCACCCATTGCATACCCGACAAAAATTCCGTTTCTTGTCGTGGCGTCGAGCTTCTTCTGGCGCTACTTGGGTTCAAGTGCCTGCATCTTACAGCTGAAGACACGCGTATTTTTGATAACTGGCGGCATCCTAAGGAACACCTCTATTGGAGTCATTCCGTCCAGCAATTTTGTCGGACTTCGGTTCCTGAGAGTCGAAAACTCCTATGCAGTCTCGTTTTTGTGCAATAAGGTGCGAACTCGCCCCCCGAAGTACTCTACAGTATTGTCTAACTTGATGAATGCCACATGGTAACTTGGGGCGTAAGCCTTCACCTTAGTAATACAATCCTTCACAGCATCCAGTTGAGCTTGAGAGCTCTTCTGTCACAAAGAATACGGCATCCCTAGGTGAAAGGGCTCGATGATGATGTTCTCCTAGCCTGTTTATCCCTCAGGAGACGTAACCTGCATCGGCCCCACGAAGTCAATTGCTAGCAGAGCTTGGTTCTTCTTGAGCACTCGTTTTGTCTTGACAGCGAACGGCTTCTGAGTCAGTTTCCCACTGACACACGTAGGGCACGATTGGTCAACGGTTCCTTGCCATGAAATGTTCAAGTCCTCCAGCAGCGCCTGTACACTACGCAAGTTCACATGGCCCAAGCGTCGGTGCCAAGTCTCAACATGCGACATTTCTGCCTCATGGTCGCGTGCTCCGCAGCCTCACTTACAGCATCCACCACATACATAGGATGGCCTTCTCGCGACGCCAGCAGCGATTCTCCACTTGGCGAGCGAATAATACACGATGCACCAGTGAACTCCATCGACATGTCTCGGCGTGACGCAGCAGCGACAGATACCAGATCACGAGTTAGCCCCTTCACAAACAGCACATCTTGCAGCACACAGACCTCTCGTCCGGTCTTCACCAATGGTGCTTGACCAACTGCCATCGCCACCAAATTGTCACCAGACGCCACTATAAGCACGCGGGGCTCCGTTAGTTTACGTACTTGGGTCAAGTTATTCAGGTGGCCCATCATGTGACCTGTGGCGTCGCTGTCCACAATCTATCCCCTCTTGCCGGCATCCGTCACGTCGTCCACAGTGAACACCATGCTAGCAGCTACCTCCTTCTGAGGACGTTCACTCTTGCAGTCACGCGCAAAGTGCATCATCTTGTTGCAGTTGTAGCACTTCACTGTGGTGTTGGAGAACACACAAAATCGCCAAGTTTGGCTTCCTCGCAATACACACAACAAATTCGCCGAGTCTAAGGTCGGCGACTCTGTGTGGCCTGCGCTAGGGTTGTCCCTTCGCGATTCGGCCCTTCCGGGACAGCGGTGGAATTGCTCCGCAGTCGCCAGCTACCAATCTCTCCAGAGGCCTGCCTGAGGTTAGCAGCCTCCGTTCTTCAACCCTGTGACCTCACACCAAAGAATGGACGTCGGCGCGCGAGTGCTTTTACAGGTCACCGAGCGCAGCGTACGCCCGACTAGAAGATTAATGACGTTCTGGGTTAGAGACCGTCGACTCGCCAAGTTGGCGAGATTTGTCTTCGCTGGCAGCGAGAAATGCCCTTCCCCGGGCCGACCTTAACTCTTGGCGCTACCAGTCGCTTCCCCTACAAGCTATGTCTCTCGGGGAACGACGGCAGACATCCAGTCCGTGCAGGGACTTACCATAAGAGTGTGCACTTGTCTAGGACTTGGAAAATTCTGCTCTGTTAGTTATATCGTAGTCTTTTGTGGAAACGCTAAGGGGTTTCCGTTTCCTATCCTTTCTATACAAATATGCAATGAAATGGTCCCGTTACTACTCCTACCTTGCACGCGGCGACTCTGCCACAACGGCTCTTCGCATCGGGTCGAGGTCAGTCTTTCGCCAAATCGAGATCTGTCCCAACTAGACTTCGCCGAGTCGGATAAGCCCGACTCGCTGAGTCTTCTTAGTTTACATTCGCCAACTGTGTACCACACACAGTTCGCTGACTTAGTGGCTGGCAGCCTGAGCAATGGCATACGCCAGAACGGATGATTTGCTACATCACAGCTGCTGCTTCATGTGGTACTGCTACCCACCGCCGCCAGATTGCCATCACGTGGCGACTTAGCTGTTGATGCCACCAGCATCACCACTCGGTTCGACGCAAAGGCATTGGCGCCCAACATACTTCTTACTGCGTCCGGTTGATTTTCTGCATCTAATGTGACCATGCTAACCTTATTTACCTTTTAATCCATCAACGGAACTCAAGCACCATATCCCAGGGGTGGCCACTCTAGTGAAGTTGAATTCAATTAGCAATTTTCTAGCCAACAACACGCTGACGATATACAGATGATGACGCAGCCGTCCTTTTGGAGATGCAAACTTAGGCGTATACTACTGGATTTCGAACTTCCTGACTGCGTGAATGCCATGCTGCGGGTATTGTGGCGATGTGGTAATTCATGCAAAAAGATCCCCCTGTGAGTGCTCGACGGGCGCGATACGCCAAGTATGGAGTTACAGAAGAGCCTTCACGGCCTGTGGCGAAAGCGCTGCTGTCCCCCAACTTACAGCATACAGAAAACAACCGCAAACGGCGTCGGGGTCGAGTGACTTGGACTGCTATAATGGTACAGCATCGCAGAGAACGAAAAAAACACTAAAGTGATTGGTTCAAACTCACATCGATATGATTTACGTAAAAGCCCCCATTGCACTATTCTCAAGTGTCTGCTATTTCCGTCTACCAATCACTTGTGTCGAGCCTTCGTAAGACAGTTGGCCGATAAAGCAAATAGTTAGCTGTGAATCGTTAAAATAGGCTGCGAACAGGAAGCTGTGCTGGATCACATTACAATGCGAGCAAAGCTAGAAGGTCAGTAGGTTTACATATCTTTCTTCTTTTGCGGGGCTTGTACTCAGCGCGTGCATTGACGTTCTTTGGTGCTCCACAAGATGAACTAGGCGAAGCATCGTCGCGACCTTCGCCAGCGTGGCCCGACAAAAGCGCTTCGAGGGGGCGAGCGGCCGGCTGTTATCACCGGCGATGCTGCCTGCTGCTCTGTCATTGAGGTTGAAGGCAACGTGCCCGTTTTGCTTTTAACCGCAATAATATGTGCTGCAACATCATGCGCCATTCTGGGTATGTTTGTTTTCCTTTTTCGCGTCGATAGATCATGCGTGCTCACCGACATGTAGGGTGACTGGCTGAAAATTTCACTATCAAACCACCAAAGATGCCAAGCGTACACCACATCTGTGATGGGGAACCCGAAATTTTCTGAGTCGGCGTAAAGCTTGCAGTCGCTGCACCAACGATTAATATTCACTCTCTAAGATGGGCCTTGCCGGCGAGCCGAGTCCTAGCAAGGCTCTCGGGCCTCTAAAACCTTGCGCGTCGTGATTCTGGCTGATGTTGTGTGATGTCATGACAGCAAACTCCCCTTTTCTTTTAGAAGTTTTACATAGAGTAAGCCAGCGACTCCAGAAGAGCACATACCGTTGCTTGTATTTACTCCTGGAGGCCGAACATTACGGACAAGTTAACCAGATAGAGTGTTTCGCAAGTCACGTGGTCGGAATAGACTTGTCGTCAAAAGCGTGCGAGTAGATAGGAGGTGCGACGCCAGGAACTCGCCGAATTAGCAACCTAGGACATCTGGAAGTAGCTTATCAACAGTAAAATCCCTCATCCACCGTAACCGCATCTTCACCGAGTTTGCGGCCGAAATGTACACTGTTCCGAGAAGGAGAAGGAATACGGCACGAAAAAGGACTGCTCCGACCTTTCTCCAAAGAAGACCAAGATCATCGAGGACAAACCTGCCCCCGACAACCAGCGCGATCGCCATACTGGTTGATTACAATGACATTGCGTACTAGGCGTTCGATGACGAGACACATTCAACTAGAATCGTAGTTCCATAGTCGAGGATAGATCCATCGATAGTGAAGACGACACGACAAGGGCTCTAAGGTCGTCGGTAATTCGTCTATGGGAGCCTACGACGACGGCTCGATTCATGCAAACTCAACTAGAAGGATTCCGCCGGCACCAAGTCGACTAAAAAGTCCAAGTAGTACCACGACAACAGAATACTGACCATTTACTTCGTTTTTCTATAGGCGTCCCTCAACATAACTTTGAAACATAAAAATTCACACACTGCTTTACAATTGTTCTGCCGTGAGTTCCATAGTAAGCCACAGCCAAATTACTATTCTCGTGACCTACAACCAGTTCTCTATCTATTCTCACGGCTAAGCTTCGAGAATTTCCCCTTCCACCCGTCGACTCCGGCGCAACTCTACAGTCCTTTCCTCTTCCTCTCGGATTGCTCATAAACCATCACTTGGTGCTCACAGTGCAGACCTCCACAACCAAACCGTCTCGTTGCTGACAGCCAACGCCAAGTATTCGATTTCTCCATTCACCACTCTTTGAGACATCTGCCACCATTGGAGTTTCAACTCCTACGAGTGGCATTCATCTTGACCGACAGTTAACTGTTCCACACTCAATGTCGGAAGGTCAGACTCCACCAGCCACTAATTTTCGCCATCGTCAGCGACACCTTCAGGAATTTCGTTCGCGAACGGGCGTGTCCACTTCCCGCGATACCTCTTCAATCGGTTCACGATGGTTGGAATAGCCTAGTCTAGATGCGACGAGATATCAATCCAATTCGCGTTGTCGCCGACTTTGCACAGAACACAGTACGAACCGCTGACCACCCTTCCACAGTTGAGCACTCTTCGCACCCCGGGGCACATCACAACCACGCAACACCCTACGAGCAGGCTGCTCACACTTCGCCACCCCGCCATAGTGAGACAACTCCTCTTGATCCCCAGGGTAGAACTCCAAGTCCGGCGTAGCCATTTCATACAATTAATACCAAGACGTCAAATCAAAATTAATTTTCTAGGTTGCAAGTCTGTAACGACGATATTTAGCACTCGATGGCTGCAATCGTCCTGTACAACCACAAAGTGTCCTCCAAATCTCCTCGGCATAACTCTTGTAGTATGATCTCACCCAATATTTTAACTCCAAGTTACTTCACCACTTGATAAGCATGGCAACGGAGATGCCTCGAAGCGATCTCCGTCACTTCGTACCGCAAAGGGGGCGCTTCAGCCACTCTCTCCGTGTCGACCAACAACACTGTTCGACTCCTTCAAAAGTAGGGGACACCGACTGACGAGCCACGGTCATCGTTGCCCTGGACTGCAAGCCAGTATTTCGACAGAGAAAACCAGAAGATCTCTTCTTTCTCACAGCAGCATCTTCATAAGAGCAGAGGATGTTCGCACAGACAATGTTTTCGAGAACCGAACTGTCCTCAGTAGTCTCCGTCACTTTTCTACCACGTGGATATCAGGCGGAGCATTCACCGCAGCAGCATGGATGATATGCACTATGGACAGTAGCCACAACTGGCGGCATGAAGTCACGGTCGGCTCGTTTAGTCCCTTCAAATTTATTCAACATATACCCATACCAGTGTCACCAATACTCGGACAAGCTCATTCAAAGGACGTATATGGGCACCAGCGGTGGCTTGCTCTTCCAATGTTCCATCGGAGTACGCAAACGATATGAAACATGTTTTTAGCAGGGACCAAGAGAATCAAGGCAATTAAAAATCAATCTGGCGATGGTGAAGCCAAAGTGGTAGGCAATGCTTACCACTTTGGGTTCACCATCGCCAGATTGATATCTAATCGCCTTGATTCTGCTCATGCGTACGAGTAGACAATTTGGTTTTCCTGTTGTTTATTTCTCCTGTATTCGAAACATTGCAGTGTAATTTGATGTGCAGGTTGCAATCTGTGGAGACTATTCACACAAATCATTTTAGCAACGAAGATGATATTGTGGGTATTGTGTTTCACAAGGATAAAGCTAACCAAGATATTACCGGTACCAAGGGTTCTCGACGTTTGGGTGCCAATTGGCTGGCGCCATTGATTTGCTGTATTACTGCCTTGGGAATATACTGGCCATGTTGTCCTCGACAAGAAACCGGCCATGCTTTCCCTGGATGATTAACTCCAACTGAGGTACACACTCATAATCGAAGTGCTGCCATTGCAGGCGTACATTACCACTCCTTCCTTACAGAATGAGTTCGATAGTTTCGCCTCTTTTGCAGGGGGAACACGTGGTTTGACTGCCATGGCAGGCTCAGCGTGTTGCTACCGTGGCTGCTACTACACTTAAGCTTGGACCGGTGGTGGACAATGCGGTTGGTACTGTAAGACCCTGTGGTCCACTTCTTGGTCGAGATATCTGGAATGTGCCCACCCTCCAGTCGTTTGGACTCCGAAGCCCACATGCTAACCTCCGAGCTCGTCAAGGTGCATCTCCTGGATTGGAAGCTACCACCTTCCTCCGTAGCTTAGCGAAAGCCACTTCGCCTCAGCGGATGACCTGTGATACCGATGCTTCCCGGGGCGTGATCGCTTTCTCCAGCATATTCACCTTGGTGGCCAGCTGCCTCAGCAGCACCATCATTTCCTCCATTCGAGGAGCGGCTTACCCTTCTTTAGGCAAGCTTCCCCTTTCGCAAGCAGCGGGACCGTCACCACCAGTACCTGCAGCTACCTCTTTTGCAGGCTACGGAGGTGTCTGTCGTGACGAGACTTCGCCAATGTTCTTGATGCTCATAACCCGCAGAACATAGCACTTGTTGATCTGAGTAGTCAAAAGGAAAAGTGATTCATTTCAGCCGCACAGCTTCGCTCTCACTGCGTAATTTTAACCCACGAGACGGACATTACCTACTACCGCTCAAAACACATCTTCCAACAAATCTAACGGATGAGGACAGTGCGCCATTGACAATTTCGGAGTGTCAAAGACGTTATCTCGGTAGAGCAGCACGCACGAGTATGTAATTCATATCTCCGATGCTTAACACCACCCCCAGTCGCACTGTCACGAAGTTGGGAACGTTGAATAGAACGGCCCAGACATAAATGGCTATGGACATGTGCTGGTTCAGTTTGCTCGGCACAATTTCACTGTGAATGATATTTAGACGTGGTTTACTGAATCCAAAGGGAAATCAAAGGTGTAGTGATCTCAAACAAGTCATTATCCTCCAGGTTTACCCGTCAAGCCACATAATCCCACACGGCCACGTTTTCAACATCTCGCATTGTTCTGCTGGTCTCTGGAGCCCGCCTTATCGGCTTCAAGTAACAAAACTCGCCAATAAACAGTTCTCCCTGACGCCATAAATCTCACCGACGCCTAGCCAAATAACTTTGGTAAAGCTGACTTCCACAAAAAAAAAAAAACGACGAAGCACGAACGGGTCAATTCGGTACGACCAGCCTTCATGAAGCCTATTCCCGTCAACGGCGGTGTGGCTCTTCAAACTGCTCCAGAAAATCCGTCACCATCTCCCTGAAGCCTTGCGTGACTCGATCTGTGACGACAGCGGTGACGTTTTATCCATCTAGACTGCAGAGGGTTCCACGACGCGCGCTCCCAGATCGCTCGGCCATGTACTCTCCAGAACCCGCCCCAGCGCAAAAATAAGACTTCAAAAGATCGCCATACTGATTGAATTTGAACGGCAGAGTAGGCAACAGTAGACAACGAACTGCATTTTAGGCAACTATCTTAGATATTGTGCTTCGTAATAAGGCCGTACACTGTCCGTCTGTGTGTCAGTCCGCGGTGATACATCATACTTTTGTTTGATTGGCTAGAAAGGGGCGAATTCAAGGGCCCGCTGACTCAAATAACCATCTAACACTGCGAGTAGTGCAGCGAGCCCCGCGAGCGGAACGGAGTCCATCGATTTCCTTTTCGCCCGCGCACGCGGGCGTCAACAACGCTAGTTTCTAATCAATAAAAAGACTATCCGTCGGTATGTCAGTCTCAGAATTCGGATTTTTGATTGGCTAAAATACTAACCAACTTAAGCACATATGCAAGTGTAAATAGCTGGCAGGGGTGTCATAGATACTGAAACAATGTTCTAATTTGAAAATTCTTGTGTTGACATGAAGGAAAAAGCGTACCAACTTAAAACGGAGCTGGGGTATGCTGGGTGCGCCGCAAAGCAGGCGCATCGAGAACGCTAATGGAAACAAACACTGCACAGATGCAGTTAAGTTCTTCTTCACCACGGTGAACGCTAACGGGCCTTCCCACCGAGGCTATCAATGATCGCGACAACAATTTCGAATCGTATTTCTGGTAACTGCTGACGATGTGTTGTTAGAACAAAACCAGATGACGCTCGCACACCTTGCACAAGTCGACGGCCAGGTTAAACGATAGAATCGAGTGTCAGAAGACTCACTAAGCTGGATGATTTTGCGCCGCGAAATACTTGGGCAAAGCACTTTGGGTCAGTTAAGTGTGAGCATGTTACACTCCATCAATTGTGGCGCATCAAATATTTCAGGTACTTTCAACTTCAAAAGGTGCGGACTCCACACCGAGGCTATTTGTTCTACAGCTCCGCGAAGATCCCGCCGTGCAGTTTGAGGCTCCTCCTGATGTGCTGACACCTTACACAGCGGACGGCTGGCCAGTTGAGATCTCACAATCCTGCCGATGGTTAACCCTTTCACTACCGGCCAAATCTGCTGAGCTTAGAGGTCCGCAGCGGTCCTCTAACAGTTGCAGTAGACGTCATTGATTGGATCAAATTCTGCCAGATGGATTAGGTGTTAGGGCTTACCACGACTTAGAGGACTGCAGCGGACCTCTAACATAGCATCTCCTTTGTTAGTATTGTGATATTTTGAAGCATTGTCGGCCATCCAAATTTCACGCTGACAGTCAGTTTTGCATTCTCCCCGCAGTGGCATGGACATAGCTGACCTTCTCAACGTCAGTGACGACGCTGCCGACTGGGAGTTTGAGATGTCGGATGCAGCGGAGGATGAAGAGGGCGAAGACGACGAGGGCGACGTTGGTGTGTCGGCGTCGACAGAGCGCCGAACCGGCAACGCGTACGTGGACAATCTGATTCGAGAGAGTGGCCTGCATATTATTCGCGAACGAGAGGTGAAGGCGGCTTACAAGGAACGCGGTGAGCTCGGCCTTTTCTCACTATTTTTACACGTGAATTTCGGGACGCTTTACAATTGTGGACAAACAAAACGCTAAAAGAGAAAGGAAAGCCCGAGGCAACTGTGTATGAGCTGGATGCATACATCGGTTTGGAGATTGCATTGAGTTTCAACCCTGTCACTGAAATCAAGGAGCTATGGTCTAAAAAGTTTTTATGGGGCAGCCCGACTTTGGATTGACTATGGCGAGGAATCGCTTTGAAAGCATCCGTGCGCGTTTCCAGATTCACGCGCCCGAGAGTGTGCCAGTCGAGCGGCGGGAGCAAGATCCCTTGTGGCACAGCAGGCGTCTAATGACGCAAATCCAGCAGAAATTCGCAGCGTTCGCTGTACCGGTCGGGGCTGTGAGTCTCGATGAGAACACGGTGCGCACAAAAGCACGTTCATCAGCAAGAACTTTCATGCCTTTGAAGCCAGACAAATATGGAGTTCGATTTTATGCGGTTGTAGGGTGGGAGAGTTTATATGCATACTCCGTGTGGGATAACGGGTCTGGCAACCGGACAAGGATGTCTCCTGCTGAGCGATATGTGGACGTCTTCCCGTCCCTGAGAACGCCGCTGTTCAGGACGATCGAGCGCGCGGATAGCGTGATCAAGCGAAAAGATCCGAGCGCACTGTGGGTAGCGATGTGCGGCCACTTGACCAAGATGCACGCTGCGCCGAGTGGCCACCGCCTGCTTGTTTCCGATAATTTTTACACTCGGCATAATTTAGCTAAATCTCTATTGGCATTTACTGACGGCGAAATGCGAATGCTAGGTACAGTGAGGATCCCACTGCAAGGAAAGTGGAACGCGATGGAGCTCGAGGCTTCAAAATCCCGGGTAGATAATGCTGAGCGTGGTTCGTGGGAGCTAGTGGCAGCCGTGGATGTACCGGTTGACTGGGAAAAGCTCCAGGAGAAGCACAAGCGTGCGCAGAAGAAATTGCCTCCAAACCTGCAGACTTCGTATATGGCGCCGATGACTCTTGCAGCAAACGCAGGGTACATTGTGTTCCGCGACAAACAAACAGTGATTTTCTACACCAACGATCTGGCGGGAACACCGTCGCAACGGGTGCTCACGGGCGACTCACATGAGGCGATCGAGCTGTGTCGTGGACTTGCACCGCTTCGTCGCTGGACCGGCGAGCAAGTCATGCATCGAAAGACTTTCCAGGTACCATCAATGGTAGTCGCTTACAACTTGTTCATGAACGGCGTAGACAGGGTTGACCAGCTCAGGAGCACAAATCCAATGCGCCGCAAAGAGAAGCGTCTCTCAATGAGTATCCTGACGTGGGCGCTAGATTTGGCGCTTATAAATGCGTTCTCCCTGTACAAAAGATCGCCGGACCTGCAGCTACTTGTGCGAAGTTACGCGACTTCAAGAGGAAAGTAGCCGAACAACTGACAACCGTTCAGCGAGAACGACTCGCAAAGGAACGCCGTCGGAAACCTGCACCAAATGCACCAATACAAGAGCTGGTTGGAGCTGATGATAGCATCCACGCAATCACACCCAACTCAAGAGAACACTCAACCGGCAAACTTACGTGTTATCTGTGCACGTTGCGGGGATTCTCCAAAAACTCTCTTTGGCTGCACAGGATGCCACCGAGGTTTCCATGTTGCGTGCTTCAGCGCATTTCACTACCGCGATGCACTGTCCTCCACGTCTCTGACGGTCCGCTCCGCGCTTGATGCTGTGTGTGCTGCAGCGTCAGGAGTTGAGCCTGTACACACACGCCTGAAGAAGAACAAAACCATAACGTATCTAGATCAACTCGAACTTCCAAACAGCGCATAAATAGCAAGCAAGATGTACCTGACAGTGGCCTCGAGGTGTGTTATTTTCTTCTGCACGCATAGCGGCACGTCGATCGCTTGCGTCCTACTCAGACGACCGTTCTTCTTGTAGTAATAGAGCTGAAACAGAGCCTTCTTCACGTGGAGGGGTGGCCGCTGCCGGCGGCTGCATGGCATCATTCTCAACCTGCAGCCGATGATCTCCTTGCCGTACTGCACCCACTCACACGGAGCGTCGTTGCAGGAGCTGCACGTCCGCGGGGGCGCCTCGCCGCCAAGCATCCTTCTCTGAGTTCGAAAATTCAAATTTGCAATGCAACAGAGCAAATGTCATCTACCACGTATATTTCTACAGACCGCCTATTGGCGGAATATAATAGTTAGCGCAATCTCATTGGCCGAGGTACGGGTCCGCTCCGGACCTCCAAGAAACTTCTGGTAGTGAAAGGGTTAAGATGGACACACAGGGCGGGGGAGGTCTCCAATGGTCGATTCGCTAGCGATTTTAGTCTATTGCGAGCTCACCACTGGCCACGGGTGTGTGCAACCGGAATAAAGATATCTTAGCTGCGATTATCGGCTTTAACACCCTTGGTGGAAGATTCTCTTTGAATAGGTGTGCTCGTTGGTGCTGTGGATAGAAAGTTTGGGTGACAAGGAAGGACAGTTTAATTCGTTTTTTCTGGCGACATTCGCACGTACAAAGTTCCACGTTCTGGTCGACGGGCGTTTTACACGTCCAGAAGTGAGCGAGGAGAATCGGTTTGGCTTTATAAAACAACACCTCGGCCTTTTCACTTTCAACCGTAGCGGTGATTGAGCGGTGCTCGCCTTCGAAGTCGCGGTCGGAACAGTGCTCACCACCATGGTGGTGAGCAGAGTGACGGTCAGTATGGTAATATCAGTCGACGAAAGCTTGGACGTCGCGCAACAGTCAGCTTCCCACCAAAGTGTCAGATCTTCGATAGTGCACCTGAGGATGCTGCCTTCATAGCACATGCTACCTCTGATGAAGCCAAGGCAGGTTTGCGCCCGGCCGCGTCATATCGAGATTGTCGCTTGGCATAGCCCGACACCGGCAGGATGCATGCGGTAGGGCCGCGTCGCTTATGCGCGAGTCGTCGTATCGGGCTCTGAGGAGGGTGGTGTTGGTGGCGGAAATACTACAACGCCGTGAATGCGATCGAATGCAGCAACTGCGACTGGCAGACGGTCCTGACCAACTCGGCACGAGGGGCTGTCGACTGCGATTGCGACTCTATCTTCTACCACGTCAGGCAGGTGAACATCGCGCAGTCGGCATGCGGTTTTCTCTGGACGGAGGAAGTGAAGGTAGACCTGCTGGGCAACTACTTAACGGACAAAGCGGAACGCTACTTAAAAAAACAGTATGAGGTCTGGTGGGCGCAGATGCCGACACTCGAGTACATCATGGAAAAGATGGTGGAGACATATAGGACCGTCATCACGCCTGCCAAGGCTATGAAGTTGTACACAGCTCCAAAAATTCCAAGCGCTCCTGGTCAGAACATTATATGTACCTGGTGGCAATATTATCCAGCCTTGTGGAGGTGGGGCAGATTATCTGGTTCTAAACAATATCGTGCAATACGCGTCCGCGGACCTATGCACGGTGCTGACGGCCAAGGTGGACGGAACTAACAGCTTCAGTGCTCCGGCGACCCGATGAAATGGACTAAAGTGCTTGTGTGAGACTTGAGGTCAAGAGAGGTGATTCGTAAGTGAGTGTATTTCGATTCCTACACATGCAACGCACTGCCAGCCACACAGCGCGAGGAAGGGAAAGCCCCTGGCATAAACCCACCTTTGCCTCGCCGCCATCAATCAATCTTGGCTTTTCACGGCATCGACGACGAGACTTCCCGATCAATCCATGAGATTGACGGGCTCAGACAAAGGGCGTAATTCCCAAGCTTCGACAGAAGTCTCATAGGAACCAGAACGGACTACTCGCAGCAGTCGGAGAAGCTCGTGCACTTTGCGCAGTCATGGGAAATAGAAGCCAAAAGCAAGAACCTCGGCAAAGAGATGGCGGGCACTGTGGCGTCGTAAGGAAACACGACGTTGCTTTGAATGTGGCGCACTTGCGAGCCTCGTGTCCGGAGCTGAAAAGCGGAGACGCAGACGTCACACTCGCGGTGAACGAGTCTGGGGTGGATACTGAAGAAATGTGGACCCTAGATAGCGGCTGCAGCCATCACCTGGTCAACGATGCGTCGTGTCTGGACGAGGTGGAGCCTTACGTGGACTCGTGTGAGCAGCCAGACGGACGGCCGCTCAACATCACCAAGAAGGGCACGTTAACACTGAGGGTGCAGGCGTGCGGAAAGAAGCAGACCGTCAAGTTGGTGGACGTGTACTACGCCGAGAACATAATACACAACCTCGTTTCATTTCCTATGGAACCCTGGATAAGAAGGGCTACACGCTCGCTGAGAGGAGTGGCCGTCGAGTGCTGGCCGCCAAGAACGGTGACCGTGCTCGCGGTGCACGAGAGCGTAGTCAAGAAACGCAGAGACTTGGCGGGAATGATGATGGCGGTGCTGAACGACGAGGTCGCAACGCCGCCGGAGACACCGAGCAACGTACAGAAGAGTACATTGGTGGAGTTTCATCAGCCATTTGGACACCTAAACTATGACTCGGTTGAGAGACTTGCTGGAGACCCGAGCTCTGGGATTGAATTGACGGATCATCGACACGTTAACTGCCTCACCTGTGCGCAGGGCAAACAGACGAAGAATCGGAAGTCAAAGAAGGACACCGGTAGCAACTCGCCAATCGACCATGTGGGCGGGGTCATATGCTCTGACCTCAAGGGGCCATGACTCCACGCGACAGGCTCAACAACAGGTATATGATCAACTTCGTCGATCACTATAGCAACTACTGCCGGGTGTTCTTGGCGCCGGCCAAGAAATTTGAATACTTTCTCGATTTCTTCGAGAAGAGGTTTAATTGCCGCATACACGTCCTGCGTACTGACTCAGGAGGAGAGTACGAAAACGTTGACCTGTTCTGCAAGAAGACGGGAGTCGTGCGACAACGCAGTGAGGCACGGAACCAGAGCAGCAATGGCAAAGCTGAAAGAATTCACCGGACAATCATGAACATGGTCAAATGCATGATCTTCGCATCCGGGCCGCCACTCAAGTTCTGGGGTGACGCCGTTGAGTACGCCGCGTATATTCTCAACCGGTCGCCAACGAACTCGAACATGGGATGCGTTTCGCCCATGAAATTCTTTACCAAAGAGACGCCGCAATTAGGCAAGATCGTGGTGTTCGGCTCTCCGTGCATGATGTACAAGTACCCTGTGAAGCAGAACTTCGCGCAGCACGGCATGATTGTGGGCATCGGAGAAGAGACCAAAGGGTATCACGTGTACCTGCCCAAGGACAAGGTGGTTAAGACCACGCAGCACGTTAGAAATATTGAGACGCTCGACAAGGAGCAGAACGAGAACGTGCAGAAGCTGTACCTTCAGGACGATGAGGCCGAAGAAGAGATCACGGGTGACGCGGCCGCGGCTGCGGGTGGCTCCAAGAAGTCGAAGATGAAGGGCAAAGCCAAGAAGAAGGCTTGGACGAGAGATCGCCACCTGACGCGATCCGTCGCAAGAAAGGACGCGGCCGAGGCCGTGCAGCTGGAGGAGCAAGTCTGGGACATCGTGAACGCCGTGACTGAGCGAGATCCTAAAACCTATGGTGGGGTTATGCGTAGTCGTCATCGAGACAGGTAGCTGACAGCCATACAGGATGAGCTGGGAGCTCTGAACGAAACTGGTGTGTGGGAAATTGTGGTAAAGCCCCGAGGGGAGCGTGTACTGCACACGAAATGAGTCTTTAAGGCCAAGATGGACGCCGAAGGGTTCATCGAGCGGCTCAAGGCGAGGTTGGTTGCCTTCGGAAATGAACAGGAGTTCGGCGTGAACTACAGCACCACGTTCGCGGCGGTGACCAACATGAGCAACGTCAAACTTACCATCGTACTGGCGCGGAAGTGGAAGGTCCCAGCGAAGCATGGAGATGTCCCGAACGCCTATGTGAAGGCCAAAAGGAGGCGACTTTCTGTTTTGCGTTCTCCTGCGAAACGTGCGCCTCACTGTGAGGGCGAGGTTTCAATATTAGTGGTAGTCAGAGTTCCAGACGAGGGCCCTTTCCAAGAGAAAATAGTCGCGAAATCGATTCTCATTGGTGCAAATTCTCTTGGATTCCAAGGGATCTTACCCCAGCTTTTTCTTCCAAGAGATCTCTTCGAATCCAAAGAGAGCGAAGATCTCAAAATGGCGGGAGTAGGAGGCCCAAGCTGCGCCACTACAGCCGTTGTACAAGCGGTGAAGCTTACTGTGCCACCGAAACCCAACCGGAAGAAGAAGGCGGCCTCAACAACTGCTGCCTAGGCTGTCACAGATGCCGACAAGCCAGGACCAAGAGCTACGACACGGACGGGTAAAAAGGCTCCCACTTTCTGGGATTCTGATGGCGTTAACGGCGGGAAGACGTCTCTGCGGGTGGTCTTAGACTGGCTGTCAGACCAGGCCAGCTACGGCCAGCTGCGCGGCAGCGATCGGAATAGGGGCAAACCAAGGAAGCACTGCTGGGAGAGATTTTGGAGCAGTTAGAAAGGGCCCACATCAAGCATCGTGACCGAGCTGGAGTTCGGGAGAAGATCAGCAGCACCGAGAAGCAGTATCGCGAGGCAAAAGACTTCCTGAAAGGGACTGGCGCAGGTATAACGAACGAGAAGGATCTTAACGCTGCGGTTCGTAAGTTGTGTCCGTACTGTTATGACCTTCACGATGTGATGGTTGATAGGCCATCGGCCCGCCACAAAATAACCTCCGATGATCTAGACCAAGAAGCGACAGCTGAGTGTTTGATGCAGTCATCGTGCAGCGAAATAAGAAACGACCGCTCGCTGTTGATAACAGCTCGACCATCAAGAAGCAGAAGGCCAATTCGGTCGAGCGGCTTCTTGAACAACAGGAGGAAGCATTTCGTGCACGAAAATAGAAGCGAGAGCGAGCGATGAATTGTCAATAGCGCGAGCACGAGCTTCGAACAAAAGAATTGCAGCTCAAGGGGAGAAAAATGATCGGGAAAAGGCCCACGCAGCTTTGGAATTGAAGCCGAAACTGGTGCAGCTCAAAACAGCGGAGCGCGAAGCTGCCGTGCAACTGCTTCTCTCGCGAAAGAAATTGCAAGAAGACGACGTGGCGCAAAAGGACATCGATCAGCTCTTACCCCTCTCGTCTGTGGAGTAAATTGGCGACTTATCGGTAGCATTCTTAGGTTTTGCTAGTTAAAATCTACTGTCGAATACGCACTCACGCAAATAAGCTCTACGGTTCTCATTTGCACCTGATGGTAAATCCTCCGGCTCATCGTCGTCGTTCTGCTCCCTCTCGACCCACCCTTCTGGCACTGGATCATTAATTGCCATGTTGTGCAGAATAATCGCCGCACGGATCAGAGAGATAACAGCCTTCAATTCATTCCTATTTCGTAGCCTAGCTCAAATACGTTTCAGCAGCGGAAATCTTCCCTTTAGCACACTAATAAAGTGCTCCACTCGTATTCTAATCTTCGCCAGCTGAGTGTTGAAGGCGTTCTCTTTGTCGAAAGATGACCGCCAGCGGTCTTTTGTAGGCAGGTGTGGTGTGGAGATTTCTCCAAGATCCGTCAACGAACTGTCGCCTCCGCTATTGGCTGATAAAAGGCGTCGAGCTGGGCCAATGGCGACGCGAGGCGAAGGTTCAGTGAAGGTCGCTATCCCGAGGTGGTCGCTATTGCGAACCATCGCCTGGTCGTGAATCTTCGGATGGGTAGCTCCGACGGCGACGCTTGCGTTTCACTTGACATTTGTTGGGGCATAGCCCCTATAATGAACTCCTTTTACTACTTCATTTACCCTTTTACAAAGACATCTGATAAAACTGATAAAAAGGTTAGGGGTAAGGTTTTATCATAGCGTCTCTGGGGGCGATTTCAAGCGAAAATTCCCTGCGGTTTAAGGACATCAAATATCACATGTGTTACCCTTCAAACAGGAAAACGGAAAAGTCACCTCCCTCGAAGAGGCTAACAGTCAGTAAAGTCGGGTCAACTTTTTATGGAACTCTGTTGGGGCACGTTTCTATGCGATGGTGAGTGATTAGCGTAAACATGCATGTTTAGGCAAGATTTGCGGCAGAATGATTCCATCTGTGTCTGATCCCGTAAAAGGAGCAGTCATTTAATAGGAGTTCGGGCAAGCCGATTAAGCACACATCAGGCGAGCAGACGTGGAAGCTGATACACTATAAGATTTGAGTGACGTACGGCGCTGGTAAAAAGTATGCAGGAGTGCACTGATATCCACGTTTGTTTTAGGTTAGGTGGTGGCTGAACAGTCGCCACCACACACAGAATCGGCGCTCAGCGCATGTTCCAGGTCGGATCCAGCGTCGCGTGCTGTGAGGGGACATGCAATCCATTTTGTCGGGGTGGATATTGGTGCGTGGGGTGTGCTGCACGATGTGGTTTAATGCTCGCTAACCTGTACGTGTGCGTTCGTTGTAGTGAACTGTAGCACGGTAGCTCGCAAGACTGGTGTGGAGGCACTCGGCACGTGTACCAGTTCGGGTATCGCCCGAGGGAAATGATATGGCGGCGGCACGACGTGGCAGAAGCTGGCAAGGCGAAGCGCAGACAACGAAGGTATTTAGGTGCTTGCGTCGTACTGCGCGATTTGATACGCTTGGCTAACATGTGTGTGTGTCGTATATCCTAAACAGGAGAGCCGTAGCTGTTCAGCTAATGTGGAGGTCCCCGAGTATGCAGCCGTTCGAGCATAGCGTTGCGTGCTGTGAGCCACTGGATATAACGTTGTGACGGCACATCCTGGCAAATGGTTCGCAAGCACGGAGAGCCGATGTATTTCGGTGCGTGTGGTGTACTGCGGGATAGTGGTAAGCTTGGCTAACATGTGTGCGCGCGTTGTGTCCTAAACAGGAGAACTAAGCTGTTCGGAGTGGCGTGAAGCCTCCAACGGCGTGCCATTGAATTGCAGTAGGCAGGGTCGTGTGGAGTATACAAACAAATGATAAGACTATAGATGGTTGTAACATTTCAAAGGGAGTGTGAACAGACAACAGCGCGGCTCACAACTGAATTTGCCGAATGGAGGACGATAAACGCCAGCTAGCTCGGACGGCCGAACAAGACACTTCTAGGGCACTTATTGCTGCACACCAGGAGCTCCACAGGCTCCGGACGTTCCATGGCGCTAACACCAGAGTCGTCTAGGCTGCCGTGCACGCCATTGGAAGCAGGCGTGTACGCTACAAGGCAGCCAAACGTGAGGCTGATGCCATCGACGGTATCTGGCTGAGAGACACCTGTGATGCTATAGTCAAGGATCGTGTCGTGCGACGTCGGGAACATGCGGCTCGCTTGGAGGCTGTACTAAGAGATGCTCGATCCCGACAGCACAGATCAAGTTCAAGTTCAAGCGGCGTGGACACGCCTGAGAACACTGGGGAGGCGCCTGAAGTGGTCGTGATCGACGACGACAGCGATGGTGGCAGCCAAGGATCGGAGTGGATTCGCGGACGTGAAGAGTGATAGCACGGCGTGGAGATACGGTGTTCGCAGGTTCCAGTAAGCAGCTGAAGAAAATACATGATGTGATGTTGTTTTGGTGGTTTGTCTTCTCGAAAGTAGTATGTACATGTTCAGTTGCTAACCGTCTGCATAAAGATAGCAGAAAAAATGATTAGTGGCGTCTGTTGATGGTTTCCTGCTAATTGTTCTTCTTTTGCATTAACAGCTTTCAATTTAGGCGTGGAAGGTTTGCTTTGGGCTTCATAGCAGAATGCACGTGCGCGATGATGAGCTTCCTGCGATAAAATTCTGTACTCACTTTTACGAAGTAGTCTAGCTACGTTCTGCACCACAGTAATATAGCAGAAACAAGAGTTCGTGGAATCTTGGATGTGACGCATGGCGTAGCGAAGAACATTGAACGCATTTTCTGCTATATCTTAGTGTTGGGATGAGTGTACTCACGGGCAATTGGTAGTGAAAATATAGTGTTATGCATTGCTAGGATTTCGGAAGCGAGCAGGAAGTCAGCCGCGTCGAGTACCTTTGAGCTCTGTGGGGTAGCATTGAACTTGCGTGAGTTGCAGATGGGCGTTGTGGCTGCATTCCCCGGGCGCGCATGCTGTAAATGAGATTCTTGACGGGGAAAAGCATGGCATTCATCGATTGTGTTTTATCGGACTCACTTTCAATTCGCCAACCTCGGAGCCAAGTCGAACCAAACCTCTACGGGCTCAAGTGCAGCTGTGCCGCCATGGATCTACTGGAAGCAATCCGCAAGGAGGTCTTGAGGCAAAAGGAGGAAGAAGCGTTGAATTTTTTTCGTCGGTGGCAGACTTCCGCGAGTTCATCGAGACGGCGAATCCTGAACCGGATGTGAGCGTTACCGTGAAGATGATCTGCTGGACGTCCGAGCGAGTGAAAGGCGACCATGGAACTCGTGTGACGTTCATCGACGCTAATCAGCGTGCGTTCTTCGACTCCACCGTCGAGGCCTTGGCCGAGCTCACGATGGTGAAGCGAAAGCCGTATATCGCGCAGATTACGGTTTGGGACGCGAAACTCGACAAGGCCAGCAGAAGCTCCAGCGGCAAGACGTACATGCTTTTTCGCCCCGGAGCTTTGTACGAACTGCGCCAAGTCGATGGAGTCGGTTTCTATGCCGATATCGCCAAGGGCAACGTCCAATTCGAGCGCGGTAACACCGAAAAGATCGTCGAAGTGGCTGCTCCCATCGTTACTAAGCGCAAGGCACCTCGCTCGGCTGGCAAGAAGAAGGCGAAAGCGAGGACGGAAGAACCCACCGCACTCAATCTGAGCTCGGATACCGGCGACGAAGATGACGAAGATGTGACCATGGAGCGCGAAAACGAGGGGCCAGGTGAGAATGTCGGAATCTGCACGCGCAGCAATGCCTCCGGCCCACTGTAACTGGATTGGTGGTTGCCCCAAAGAGTGTGTATATCGTTACAAGCGTGCTGCCACGAGGAATAGGTCACGCCGTGTTCACTTACCGTAGTGAGAACGGGTTATAATTGAACGATGCATGTGTAGGAAGAGAAGGAGAAAGTAGCGGAAGGAAGTTTGAATCAAAGTTGCTCTTTGGAGGTCTGGTTTGTTTTTCTGCTGTCTGTAAGGTGCGCAAAACGTGATTCAAGATCATTAAATAAAGGAGATGACTTCTGCTGTAGTTACTGCTGTGAAGAGCGTTGATTCTCTCGCGGCTGCGTCAACGAGAAGCTTAGTTAGTGTACCACGTGTCGTCATCATTGAATTTGCTGTAACTCAACGCTTTCGCAAAGATTTTCGACGTTCCATCCCTACTGGAAAAGATCTGCGTAGGAGCTACTTTCGTTTTCACCTGGAAGGAAGGCGATGCCAAGAAAATACAGAAGCAGCTGAAACTCGAGCCATTTTTGGTCCGAGGAGAAGATGCTGAACAGTGTTTAGAGTGGACACCAGTTGAAGTGAGCAATTGTTTGGTCGTCGTGTACCGCGTGGTTACCTATTTAAGAGTGGTTTGTTGTAGCATGATGATGCATCACGTTCGGTTCTTGAGGCATTTGCCGAGTATAACGATGTCAAGCAGAATGTGTATGTCGGAAGGCCGAAGCATCAGCTCGAAGAAGTACGTTGTTTAGTTATACGGCTGTACAAGCATTTAAACTGTTATTTGTACTGTACAGGATGAAATTCCTCAATGCCAATGTGAGTGTTGGGCGGGATGCAGTGAAACGTGCAGCATAGACTGTCTAAACCGCGCAGTACGTTGTTTTGTCGTAAGTGAATTGGCTTGTGTGATTGTAACAAATTCTTAGTCAAAAACAGAGTGTGTTCGAGGGCATTGTGCTACTGGTGAGCACTGCGGAAATCAGCGCATGCAAGATGGCCAGCAAGCGTTATTGTGCCTGCGCAACGTGGTCGGAAAAGGGATTTCTCTCTTTGCGGATGAATTCATTTGCCAGGAGCAGTTAGTTGCTCAATATGTTGGTGAAGTCATCACCACCACGGAATATTTGCTCCGCGAAAAGAAGGTTTGTACTCCAACGTGCTATTTGACGCTGTCACGGTCTGAAATTACATACTTCCTAGCTCCAGGGTACTGTCCACGCTAAGCGATTCTACGGCTTGGCAGTATCTACGACGGAGATCATCGATGCACGCCATGTTGGAGGGACCGCCAGATTCGCTAACCATTCCTGCGAACCAAATTGCAAGATGGAACGTTGGGAAGTTGCTGGTGAAACCTGTTGCGGATTGTTTGCGGCACGTGACATTGATCAAGGCGAAGAAATCACATTCCAGTACCGTGAGAGCGCCGGTGAGGAAGCCAAGGTGGTAAGAACTGAGTATCATCTGAACAACTGGGTTGAACTAACAAATTTTCTACTTCATATAACATACAGAAATGTTTGTGCTTAGCAGCTAACTGCAGGGGATTTATTTTAGAATTTCCCTACATCGCGTTTGTAGCGCCCACAATCATGTCAAAATGCAATGCTCTCCCTTCAGGAAAGCTATGGAGAAAGCTCCTACCATTGTTTGCTGTTTTAGTTGCTCATTATCTGTCTGCCCGCCCTTCGATCTTTGCGCCACACACATCCACACATGGATGTTTTACTTCAAGTTGAAACTAGAGTTGCATCGTTTGAATCAGCCGGTGTTGGATTGCCAGGCATTCACGACCCCCGATCAAGCTTATTTCACATTTTTACGCCGACAGCGCGTGCAGTATGGGGAAAGCCAAAAACAGCAGCGTCGTGTTAAGGCGGCAAGAAGAGCTTTGAAGGCGCTGGCCACACAAGTGGTAAGCCGAGATGAGGAGTGCCGCGCTAAAGCAACTACGTCGCTCGAAGTGGCAGAGCAAGAACGAGCCCTCGCGAGGATAACACGTCAGACAGAAACAAGAAAGAGAAATGCTGCTGCGCAGATGCTACCTCGAACTATCAAGCGCAGAAAAAGCCGGCTAAACACAAGTGAACAAGACGACTTTGAAGCCGATAAAGAAGGTAAGTAGCTTGATTAGTTGATAACTTGCGAGTATTTCACTAAACAAAGATGTTTGCAGCATTTTTGCTTCCATTGACGAGCCTCTGACTCGAATATGTGGGAGCTGCGGCGAGCTTGCAAATGCCTCTCAAGCTGTCTTAAAAACATACGATCCAAATTCTGACTTTTTGCTCCTCTCCGAAACGACCTCGGAGAGGTTGAAATAATTGCTGAAGGCCTGGTAAACAGGGGTGCCGATATCGCCACATCCATTTGGCTTTGTAGCAGATGTATTGGAGCACTGCGAGCTAAAACGACGCCGAAATTCTCGAGGTGTAGCGGGTTTCGTATTGCAGCGGTTCCTGAAGTTCTCATGCAACTGAATCGAATAGAAGCAAGGCTCATAGGGCTCGGAATTTGCTTTACAACGTGCGTAAATCTGTATAGAGATGGACAAGAGTTTACCAAAGGCAATGCTATAAATTACTGGAACGAACCCGGTGAGGTAGTTCGTGAACTTCCTCGCCCGTTAAAAGACTGTGGTGTCGTATTCCTTGCCTCTAGATCTTCGTCGACGACAAAATACTTTAGGGTGCGACCTCACTTGGTTCGGGATGCACTAAGTTGGTTGATTCTAAATAACCCGCTCTACGCTCACGTGACAATATCCGAAGACAACCTTCGAGAGTTAGAAAGCTTTGACGCTGATAGTGATGTGCCTACGATCTCTTTAAACGATGAAGAAGTGCGAGAGCTACAAGGAGAACGTCTTCAGGTGAACGAAGCTGATGAATTAGCAGGTAGGGCAACAGGTCATATTGCTACACAAATTACGGCGGGCTCTATCACGCCATTGCAAAGCTACGACGATACGGATTCATTAGCGCAATCGCCGAGCTGCGAGATAACAGCCGACACCTGTTCTGCTGAAAGTCACTGTGCTGGGAATAGCGATGGTAAATCTCAGATCTCAGCGGAAGTGGGAATTGTACACGGCACAGAAGACGAATGCTGCGAGCGAGATATAATGGAAAGCATGACAGAGTCGTATGAGCTTGAAGGGAATCAAGGTGATAAGACAAGTGAGTTAGAACGTATGATGGGGGTTGTTGGTATAGGAGCAAACGCAAATTCCTCAATTGGCGAGCTTCACCGTAATGCAGATCCGATAAACGAGTATGAAACTAATACCTTAATGCAAAATTGTTTCCCTACGCTATTCCCAGACGGTCATGGGGGCCTCAACCCGTTTAATGAAAGCGAGCGCAGAATGCATGAGTACAGCTTGACCGAATACTGCTCTCACTTAATGAAGTGGCATGACAGGAGATTTATAATCCACGGCAACTTCAAGTTCTTCTGCATGAATCTCATTCAGCGCCGACAGATAGACGGCCTAATCCGAAGAGTACGCATTTCGGATCAACGAAGCACAGCAATAAAAACAGCTAGCGGGGATTTTGGGTCTGACAAGAGCAGCACGTCCAATCGCGAACAGGAAAAAGAAGAATTAAAAGCCGCTATGCAGGTATTAGACTCTCTGAAGCCTTTTTTCGCGTAGTCAGAGGTAGTGGTCTTTATTGGTCGAACGCTCGTGATGATTTAATGTCCATGATAGGAAACCGTTCCCTTCCTACGAGGTGGCCAACGTTTTTTTACTCTCAGTGCCGCCGATACGATTTGGCCAGATTTCGTGAGGGCCTGTAATCCATCTTTAACGCTAGAAGAATGCTGTCAACTATCATATAGCGACAGAAGGCGATATCTGAACGAGAATCCAGACATTAGTGCCAGACACTTTCATCGTCGCTTTAAAGCGTTTTTTGAGAACGTATTGTGCGGAAAATCGAAACCTCTAGGAGAGATAATTGACCATTTCTGGCGCGTTGAGTTTCAGCAACGCGGGTCGCCGCACATACATTGTCTGATTTGGATTCGAGACGCCCCAGATGTGATCAAACTCTCTGAGACTGAGGAAGGCCGAGAAGAGCTCGCCAAATTTGTTGATCAGAGGATATCAGTGCTGTCTGAAACGCTGAGAGATCTAGAAGCGTGTCAGTGCTCAATCTGTGTTGCTGACCGCGTTGGCGACGTCGATATACTGGCCAGAAGGCCACCATCAGTAGAGAGCAGTGAATGGCAATGCGATTTGTCGCGTCTGGTAAATCGAGTCCAACAACATATCTGCAATGCAAATTCTTCCTGCCGGAAGAAGGGGTCTGCCTGTTGTTTTGGGTACCCAAAAGAGCTGCAAACAACAACCAAAATAGATACAAGCTTTGCTTCAGACGGAACACCCTTAATGAAGGTTCTGCTGAAGCGATCAGTCTCTACGACAAATAATTACTCACCACATTTGTTGTCGTGCTGGCGTGCCAATATGGACTTACAGCTAATTGGAAATTCCTACGGCGCTGCTGAGTACGCTGGAGCCTACGTGAGCAAGGCGGAGCCCGATACATTAAAATTTAGGCGCATTATTTCCAAAGCAATTCAACGGTGCGACCCAAATCTAGCTTACCACTCCATTTTAAAGCGTGTCGCTAACGCAACACTGTCTGTTCGAGAGGTGGGAGCGCCAGAAGCAATATACATTCTTCTCCGAAGTCTTCCAATGCATAGCAAGTCACGGCCTATAGTGAAAGTAAAGTCCTTGCGCCACAATGAACGATACTACAGAGTTGAACCTCACAATGTTCGTGGACTTGCTGCATTGGCCGATTGTGGTTGTACGGCAACACTCCGGATTGAACCCATTGAGAGGGCTTACATGAATCGGCCTACCAACGAAATGTTTGATGAGATGAGTTTTGCGTCTTTTGTTGAGCAATTTGAACTATGTGATTCTGCAGGAAGAACGAAAGCCCCAACAAAGACTTGGAAGCGCCTAGATGGAGAAGGCTGGATTAAACATCGAAGTAAGCAGGCTGTCGTTCAAAAGTCACCCTGGATGAAGCCCGACGTCTCCAACCCGAGTTTCTGCTTCTCAGAAATTTTCTTTTACGTACCCTGGCGAACGTTAGACGACCTTCCTCACACTGATGAAGAATGTATTGAGGCGTTTTTAAACGCGCAGGAATCACAGCTCGATAACGAACTCCTAGAAGAATCTAACGCAAAGATTGCTCGCCAACATAAGCTAGACCTTTTGAAAAATTCACGAGAATCTTGCTGCCTTACTTCCCTACCTTCTTCTGAGTACGTATTTGTCAGTAATTCTACTAACAGCGAGCCACAAGAAGAACCCGACGTGGAAGCAAATAGCGCGTGTTCTCATAGTATTAACGGTAGTACGGAGTGGAAACCAAAGCATGACTACTCGCCGGAGGTAGTTGAAAAGGCAAGTAACTTTTTAAAAGGATGCTTAAAGCCTTGGTTGGATGCAAGTAAAGAGATCCGTAAGCTAAACCGTGAGCTAAGTAATGCTGACACCAGTTCTTCCCACTATCGATATCCAATATCTAGAGAGGATGATGACTCGAACGAATCCGAGATAATGGCGGAGTCACAATGGATACCTTCATTTGCAATGCAGCAATCGAGAGAGAGGTTCAAAAGCTCGCTAGATCTTACACACTGTAAACCTCTTCATCTTATTATAAATGGCGAGGGTGGGTCCGGGAAAAGCTGGCTAATCAAACATATCGTGAAAGACGTTCATGCCGTTTTTGGCGAGCATAAAGCTACGAGAAGAAAGTCTAAACGTGTCCTTCTGCTAGCTCATCAAGGAACCGCAGCTTTCAATATAAAGGGTAAGACACTTTGCTCAGCTTTGGCATTTACCTCTTTCTCGCGAAACGCATTTTCCGTACCTTATAAATCTATACTAGAATCAAAATCGGGTCCTACAAGATTAAAACAGATGCAACAGGAGTACAAAGATGTCCATCTTGCTATACTAGATGAGTTTAGCATGATATCATGCGGAATGCTGTATTGGATTGATCAAAGGATGCGTGAGATATGGCCTGATCACTCGAACGAGCTGTTCGGAGGGCGAGATGTGTACTTTACCGGAGATGCAGCTCAGTTGGATCCCGTTCTGTCTAGTGCTTTGTCGACTCCGATATCGAAAATCGCAAATGGTGTACAGCGTAGAGGAGAGAGATCTGGAAAGGTATCGAGCGCGTTTGTACCCTCACTAGCCAAAATCGAGGTAAGGAAGACCCGGAATGGTTTGAGGCATTAAGTAGATTGCGCAAAAGAGCTCCAACAGCAGCTGACATTGCGCTTTTTAACTCGAGGTGCTTGCAAGAGATAGATCAGCCAGAATGGATCGCCCAAGCTAAACATATTGCCTACAAAAATGTCGATGTAGACGCTGCAAATGATAAGAGAGTTCGAGCATCAAATTCCCCAATTGTTCACATTAAATCGCAACACTTCGTTCAGCAGAAACGACTGACAGCTAAAAGGGACATTCCTGCGGGAACAGTAAATGCTCTGTTAAAAGAAGCATTACTTCCTAACCCAGATCACGATCGTGTAGTGGCCAGTAATGTCAAACTCAGTGTAGGTGCCCCTGTGACGCTTTCATTTAATATGGCGCAGATGGCGGGCTTGTGCAATGGGACCAATGCTACAATATACGACTTTCTATTTACCCAAGGCAGTGAACTGCCCATTGTTTTGATTCAGATCACCGACACGTACTTAGGGCCCTCTCTGCTGGATGGCGTCCCAAATATTGTGCCTATCATACCGAAAGAGGTATCTTGGGGCAAAACGTCAAGCGATGTGCGAGTAGTACGAAGAGGAATACCTCTCCGGTTGGCTTACGCGTTGACAGCTCACAAAGTGCAAGGCTTGACGTGCAACTACATAGTGTTCATTTCAAATTCTATTCCGAATGTTGCCTTCACGTACGTTGCGCTATCTCGCATACGAACCCGCGATTCGATAGTAATCACGCAGAGGCTCATATTGGATAAGTTAACAGCAACACCGCAGCAAGCTTTAGCATTCCAACGCGAGGATGCACGCGTTTTGGCAGCAGTAAAAAAACAGAAGCTGAAGCGTTACTATTAGTCACCAAGATGAAAGAAGCTGCGCGATCTCACAACGCCGGGATGGCTCCTCGATAAGTTTGGTGAACCTCCGCCATTTCGCCGCGTCATGCGCCTGAAGCTACCACATTTGCTGCTAGCATGTGGTACTGGGCTACCGAGGCACATCAACAAGGTATGTCTTAGCAAAGAAATAACTGCATCACGATCACTTGCACTAACTGCAACGTACATACACGACAGGGATGCTTCAAATACACACAATCAAGGGGCAGCAGAGTAACCCTGTCAAGATTAAACGAACTCTACCAACGCGGCTAAAACGAATGTTTATTGGTCTCCAAAGCGCAAAGGAATTCGCAGATCGAATCTAACCCACCGTGGCCTCGTGCAATTTCCAGATTTCCGTGCAAATACTCATGAACCGGGGATCTTGAGCCATTCGTTGCAACGTTTGCAAGCGCTCTGATTCAGTCAGATCACAGCGAGTTTCATCGGGCAAGCCGTGATTTTGTGTGCGCGGCGTCGCCCTCGGGGTTCCGCTGCCACGTCAATACGCGATAACAAAGTGGAGATACTGCGGATCTCTGGTGGTACGACAGGCTGGCCCTGACACACTCCAAGCACGCTACGAAATTGGTGCTGCTCCGTTCCGCCAACAGCCACAGGAATCAGCATGTAGACAGTTGAAGGAGAAATATTGGTCGATCGCGACTCCGTGGTAACAGGCTTCTCTTCATCGGTATTTCTCTGGGCAGTGTCAGCCACGTTCACAGCGTGGCGTCGTGCGGAAGTCATAGGTGCCGGGATTGCTTGGTTTCCAACGCGTGGCACATCCACTGGGGACTGGACACTGGACAGGCGAAGTCTCTTGCTTGATACACCTGGTGTATTTTCCTTCTGCATCACGCTTCTCTTCTTCTGTTTCGAACTCGTTTTCGTGTTGTCAGCCGCTTTGCCATCGCACGACAAGGTGCTAGCCACATTGACGCCCTTGATAGGAGTAGAAGATAACGCCTCTTGCCCGACGTTGCTGTTGCCATTCTTTGGTGTTGCACGCCGATAACGCTCTCGTGCCAACGCGTTTTGGCGGTCTCGGTGGCCCTCACACAACCAATGACGTTCTCCGTTCAACTTAATCGATCTTTCTTTCGTGCACCCTCCAGGGTATTGACATTGGAGGGCGAGAGATCTCGACGTTTGCTTTGCTCGCCGCGCTCGAAGCTTCGCGACCGGATACGTTTTGTGCTTCTCACACATAGAGTGTGTCGTCCCGTCCTCTTTCACTGTCAATGCTGCCTGAGGGGATCGCTCTGCTGATAACCAAGTCAAAACACACGTACACAGCAGTCAGTTGAGAGCGCAACTGTTTAACGTACACTCATGGCCGCACTTGGCATGGCTGCTCCAGTGTCCTAACGTCTGCGCGTTTGTCTTGGGGAAATCGCGTTCTTTGCTTGAGGCGAGGGGATGTGATGAGCGAACTGAAAGGCCGCTTGAACCCTTTTCAAATTGATATGCCTGTCGGGGGGCGATGCTGAACTACACTTTGGAATATACTGTTCAGCAATGCCCCTTTAGCAACCAGAGCGAGGTATCGCCGGATGCTGCCATACTAGTATAGATTCATAGATAAGGGTAGGATTAGAAAGAGTAAGAGCCCGAGAGGGCGATACAAACAGAGCAGAATTTTCCCCCGACTTCCCAAGCGGCCAAGCGTCCTAGGTAAGCACCTTGCCCTGTGGTCGTGGGTTATGCCTGCCAGCGAACACAGACCTTCGTGAAGTGAGTGTTCGTTTGGTCAGGCCAAGAGTGAAGAGTGGTAGTTAGAGTGTATTTTGGTTTGGCCCTATCAATAGGGGAGTGTTGGGCGAAAGAGCCCTTGTGTGTGGAGTGCGGGTCGCATTCCAACGTGACTTCCAGCCGGAGTTATACTCCGGCTCCCCGTAAGAGAGTCCACGGGACTAGGCAACCTTCGTCTGCTGGTGCACGGGGTTTTGAGTGTGTGAGAGAGTGTTTGGACGTACAGGCGAAGGCTCGTGCCTGTAGCGTCGGTTTATATTTGCCTTCAGTGTAGACAGTGAGCGGAAGCCACACCGGCTCGGGCAGGGTCGGATCTGGTTCCTTCAGATCACGCCCAACATTCGCCTGACAATCTGGAAGGTGTATTGTTGTGTGCGGAAGCTCGCTGCTGCCTCAGCGAAAGTTCAGTGGATTCCTACACCACACAGGAATTAGCACAGACGAAGGCTGGTATGCAGAATCCCCGAGAATATACTCATTTTCACCAAAATATCCGTCGCTATGAAGTGCTACTTTGCAGTTCCTCCACACTCGATTGTCATGGCTTGACCTCGGCCATCCAATGTTTTCGTACCGAATTCGCTCCCGATCATCGCAAACGATAAGACCGTTGATAGCATAAGTACTCCTGCGTGAAAAATAACCCTCCCCGTGATCCTCAGGGCGCTGAGAGAGTGGGAATAATGTGCCATCAATAAGACCGATGCAATTCGGTAGTCCAGAAACAGATTTAATTCTCTCCGGTATCTCGTGACGCTCTCGATTCTCGGGCCAGCAAATCACCTCAGCCTTCACGGTAAGCAAAGCTCTAACGACACGTTTAGTCAGCAATGACTCCGGCGTGTGCCCACCAACAGATAAGTAGTCGGCTTAATGGCCTTGGCCGTCTAAAGACCCTAAGGTTCGAAGGAGCCCCATCGCGTGCAGCTCCACGCTCGATCTCTGCTGCTTCTTAGACACACTTTGGAACTCACTGTAGCCTCCGATGAGCCGGCACACAGCCAAAAGAATGGTCTTGTCATGCGGAACTGCAATTTCAATTCACTGTCAGGCATCCTAGTCAGGTAGCAGTTAACTCGAGATGGTGGGCACTCTACGCGAACTCGCCGCGTGATGTAACACTGCGATGCCAGCACGAGATAGGTTGCCACGAAGCTCATGTCTTCGTCTTCGTCACTTGAGTCTTCGTCGTCTGTAGCTAAGTAGAGACGGCTTCGCCAAACTGCTAGAAGCCTAGACAGCAACGCTTGCTTCACGCTTCTCGTCGGCATCTTACTCGCGTGGTAAAGGTCGCGTCTTGAATTTGAGATCTCCAAGAGCTTGGAGGGCAGTCAGAGTTGAACGCTTTTGATCGGCTTTCTTGGATTCGATCAGCCTCTTGGAATGCTCTCTTGTCTTGAACTCTGACTACCACTATTATCGATGGGACTCGCGACAACACACGAGATCAGGTGTCGCATCTTCTGCACGTAGTCTCGCATGGACATCCTGCCCTGCTTGCGTGCGAAAAATTGTGCTTTCAAGCGAGATTCATCCTGGGGAGGCTCGAACGCCAGTCGTAGGTCACTCTGGAGACTCTCCAGAGTCGGAAATGCGCTCTTGTCAACGACGAGCCTGCCGAGAGCCCACTTCTTGGCCTTCCCGGACAAGCGAGGCAGCAGGAAGTTGATCTCGGCCGACGGAATTTCGATCAACCTCGGAGCGATGGAGATGTTGATTTCGCGGAACCAGCGGTTTAGGGGGCAGTCGGTCTTGGCCGACGCCGGAGTACATCGACGTCTCCATTTCGGCGGTATCGTTTCGCGCGGAATGAGAGGGAGTTGACACTTGCTGCTTTGCTTCGGCGAGCTCGCGTTCCATGAACTCTTGAGCAGCCTGGCGCTGTTGTCGGGCGTGGCCGAACTTGGCAGCGAAGCTGACTAGCCTTCCAGCCAACCAGAGGAAGATAGCGCAGCACGCGCTACTCGCGAGCTTGTACCTACTTTCCGTATAAAATTGTGTGACTCTACGTACAAATATATCTTTGGATGTGACCCATCACAATTTGTGCAGAGTGCTGAAGGGTAGATGTAATGATGGGCCATCTCGGACAATAACTAGCCTATCTGAGCGCAAATTTAGCGCTCGGATAGCCAAGGGATGGAAAATTATCTTGATCTGTGAATTGAGCCAAACGTATAGCTCGTTTTTAGTTGGACCCTGCAAACTTATATGGTCGTTAGGTTCGTTTTTGTTGAGATTTTCTGTCCGAACGGCTGGAATTGCTCTAAGGCGAGAAATAAGGTATTCCCTACTTATTTTGATCGCTTTGCTGGCGAGTGGGAGAATACAAGTTTACTACTCTCGTACGCGGTGCTGATGTCTCCAGTCTTGCTTGAAATTCTCGGCCTGAACCATCTCTGACAATAGCAAGACTCTGAAGCTAACCGAAGTCATGTAGTGTCCGCACGCAGCTAAATATTCGCCTGATTGGCTCCAGCTGCAGACAATATGAGTATCGCCAAGATCGATGAATGTTGACCAAGTCAATAATAGCAATAACCATAGGAGGTCGTCAGCGGTATGGAATAACTAATTCTTGTGAGCCCTATAGCGGGGTTGCGTAGCTGTGCACGTGCACAGAGGAAGACGTAGGACTCCACGAGTCAGCGTCTTTTGGCTTTCCGCCTTCGGTTCTGTACAAAAATCAAGTACAATCCCGTAACTAGGACTCGCAGAGTCCGTGTCCCTTAAAACAAGGACAGTGCTAATTTACTACAAAAATAGAACTGAATTGTTGACCTTGCTGTAAATGTATGGACTAAATTATGCGGCATAGTTAATTTAAGAAATGTGGTAATGAGTGGTGGAGAGCCAAATGGCTACAGAATCGAAGATCTACACACGGTCATGACTTACGTGTATTCCAAAAGTCTACACACGGTGAAGACTTCCGTGTAACCCGTTATAAACTCCATGCACAACGTCGAGGTGGTGCAGATCAATGCCAAGACCACGAGTGATGCTGCAACATCGTTGTGCCGAACCTGTTATCGATGTGACTGACGTTAACTTCGAGACTGTGAAGCCAGTACTGCAGACCAGCGATGCAGATCTCGTGATCTACCATCTACGAGCAAGCAAGCAAACCAAGTCAGTGCCAACCAGTCATTTAATACATTAGCAGGGTTGAGCGGGCGGGGGACTGGTCACTTTCTAATCCTCCTTCCACCGTACGGGAAGAACACCCCCGTCCGCAAGTCCCGTTGTGGCGATTGGCGCCTAACAACGTTCTGTGTTTGCGTGCTATCTATGGGGAGGAGGTCGAGGTCGGTCGGCACGACCCCGTCTCCAATTCTCTTTGAGGCCAGTGGGACTTCATCTACTTACTTCCGTGCTGTCTTGAAACATCGTAATGTATTACATTGGTGAAGCACATATCGCAAGGATCGGGCTTGTGCCATGGAACAATAGAGTAGATCTGTAAGGGGGCTGGAGACTCGCATTTATCTATCTCGCATCGACGGGGCATTGCATCCAAATGTTCGCAATGACGGGCGGCAGTCCTTGGTCAGGATCTCTACAACTGTTTCCTTAAACACAGCGTCTCCAGTGGACTGCACGGAATCTACGCGTGTTGCATCGCAAAATTTGGAGCTGGGAAAAGCCCTCATTATGGACATTTCAAACACAAGAGCAAAGTAGCATGGTATTCATGGCCTTGCAAAACCAGATACTGAATAAAAGCCGAGAGCATAGGATTGTGCAGCAGTTAGTGAACAATTATTACACTAATGGAGTGTGTGAACAGTGAGGGCGCTGCTGCGCGTTTAGGTCATGATGACGACTACGCATGCTAACAAACTCGCTCAAGGGTAAGGCTCTTCTCCACGTGTTGCCTAGTTAGAACTGGCTGCCAACGAAACTGTTCGGATTATTGTCACCACACCAGGAGTAGGCAATATCTATATTTAAAAATCTTCATGTCAACTCCGTTTGTCAAAGAAGTGTGTGACACTTTCGATGCCACTCTGTATTGGTATGCTCCTACTCCCATTGTATGAAGCTGCACGTTAGTCATTGAAAATCATATTTTTGATTGATTGTAGCATATACTTGTTTTTAGTGCACTGCTAAGTCTTTTCAAACTGCATGATCACTATGTTGATGGCAGGAAGTGTTAGCTGGCCATAATTTGCAGTGGTAGTAGTAGATGGTTGCTGTCTCCAGCTGGATTCAAGCTCTACTCGGCAATCAACATGCTTGCATCGAGTTGAAGTCAAACACTGTTACTGTACTTCCCTCATACCTGGTTCATGGGGTGAATATGTCCGTCACTAAAAACTGACAATTTTCCCGCGATATTAGGCAGTTAGCGCATTGCTACACCAGTAGCTTTTGATCACTAAAAGACCACTCATGTAATATTCTTTATAACGCCAACGTAGACTCAGACTCCGGTTCGCCAAACTATTCTCTGAAATTTATTTCAGAGTATATCAAGAGGGTGAAAAACCCAGCAAATCAAATAGCAAGCAACAATTCAAGAACACGAGCTCTTAGCAATTGACTCACGAGATCATTCCCAACTCGCATAGTCGCTCAAAAACAGTGAAAAACCTAGTGTATTTTTCCCCAGCCGGTGAATCCTGCCAACTTGCAACTTCAACTATAAACTCTTGAAAGTCCCCGCACACTATTGCGGCGAAATATCTGTTATCGTTAATCTCCTAGAGAAAGCAAGCCACCCAAGTGGATGTTGCCTGTGGCGCGCCACAAGCGACATTTCACGTATTTTACAGTCCAAATAATTAACAAACGCTACATTCGTCGACATTCATGGGTGCTTCGTGGGTTTTTCATACATTGCGCAAAATACCCAGCAAAAATCGTGGGGCATTTGAATTAACCTAGGTGTCTTAAGCCCAAGTTCCTGTAGGCATGTCCCCACACAACTTCGTGCGGCCTAGAAGCATCCTACGAGCGAGTTTCAAGCAGCAGAGATTAGAGACCCCTAGGCAGCCCCTCCAGCTCAACCCCGTAACGCGGCGGCGTAGGGCACATCTACGTTCGGCCAAGGCGGAACGCACCCAGAGAGAGGCTCCGTGCACACAGCTAGATGGGCAACGAAAAGTGATGATCTTCTCGCCGCCGTAGCGGTGACTGGGTGAGTCCTGTAAGTAAAACGGCTGATTTTTCACCCACAGGAATCTCCGCGGCTACTGCACACTAGGAAGTGCACACAAGTCTACTTTTGACCTCTCCAATAAATAAACCATCTCTTGTGAAAACTTGTGGAACACACTATTTTTAATGAAATGTATGTTTGAAGAAGAAAATGTTAGGTGTGATCAAGTTATCAAAACGGGATACAATAACAACAACGTCATGTCAAGCTAATACCAGCCTCAAATTTCATCTTCGACCTTCTCGGACTCTTCTTCCGCCAGGCCTGTACTCATCACCGCATTGTCGACACGCAAATCAGCTAGTTTTGTGTTGAATTGGCAAGCTTCATCTCGGTACACACCAAGGCCCGTGAAGTGCGAGATGCAAACAATGTCTCCTGGCGTTGGAATACCACAGCAACCGGTAACTTCATCCCATACTGTCGCAGTCATCATCATTTTGTCGGAGTCGAACTTTCGCTCTCCATTGTAGTGTAGTCTCTGTGTTGAATCACAAACCAATGTCAAATACCGGTTTCAAACATGCATGATAAGAATCGTACCGAATATGCGCTTTCAAATGTTTCGGTGGCAATGGCGTCGTAAAAGTGCAAATGCACGATGTTTCTCCCGTCTTTCGTCACATGGTACGATTCCCACATGAACCGACCATAGATAGCGACTGTTTCTTCGGACGAGACGGGAGTCTTTGCATATTCACGCAGCTCTAATAGAATAGAACTGTTAGCTCCAACTCTATGAACATCACACTAATCTTACCTTGAGCAGATGCAATAATTCGATCTGGCGTCGCAGCAGCTCGGCGTTCTTTCTCAAGTGGAGAAACGTAGTCCTTCGGAACTGTCAGACGGATCTTCTTTCGTCCTTGCGCTGCCGGAGCCTTGGCAGCCTTTTTACTTGATGCTCTCTTTGCAGTGGCCCCCTTCGACGCCATCAAAACCTCACTTCCCGTCTCCCTCGGAAATTCCAAACTGGCGCAGGCTCCATCAGAAAGAAAGATAAAATGTCCTCACTGGTGATCTGAGAAAGGTGTTCAACGAGCTCTTCAAGCCGTCGAGTTTGAAAGTTGGTTGGTGGCGAAAAGACTTTAACATGGCTGCTAACAATGACCCCTCTTCCCACGTAAGTCATCTACACTCGATTCGTCCGCTATCGACTTGGGAAAGGAGAAGACGGTTAGGTTTCGAATGCCTTCTTCCGCCGTTATACAAAGTTGATAACAACCTGGCTGAGGGACTGATCGGCAATGGCAAGATCGGCTTCCGGGTGCACATGTAGTACGGTCAAGAAAAACGTAAGCTGTGTACGGTCTGCGTTGAATCCACTGAGCTCGCAAAGAAAAAGCGAAAGCTTCAACGAGATCGGGACCGCAGGTCCACTTTTAATGACTCCCAGCGACACAGCCGACGCCAACACCGCAGAGACCGGCGGCGTCATGATTCTAAACCGACAAAACCTTGGAGCTTCATTCCACTTTCTAGATCAACCGAGGCTCGCATATACATGGAGTGTGGTCAACGGGTTTGCTGTGGAGCGATGGAACAAAAAGTATGTGCTGTTTGCGATTGCTGGTGTTCCACATCAGAAGTGAGTGGCAAGAATATTGAGCATTGTCCAATTCTATTGCAGTCAATGCAGCGTCGATTGAAGCCTCCTGCCAATTTACCACGCAAGCTGTTGGAGCACTATGATATGAGCTCTGTCTCATCCCGACTTAGTGGAATATTGCTATCAAAACGAGGTGTGTGTGAAGCCGAGAACGAAGTTGTGTTGCAAATTTGTGGATCGTGTTATTCATCGCTGTTGAAGAAGAACAAGTATTCACCTCCAAAGTTTTCAATCGCAAATGGATTGTATATCGGCGAGCTTCCAAAGAAGTTTGAGGACACAACCATGACGGAAAACGCCATGTTGAATTTGGCCCAACCGACGCATTTTGTGTCAATCATGAGAGGAGGACGACATTCTGCAATCCGGTCGCATGCTTAATTCTTTCGTGCCAACCCAGCCCCACCTGCAACACTACTTCCTCGCTCTGTCGTCGAAGAAGGCGTTGTTGGTGTCTCAATGGTTGGTGCGATGACACCACGCCAAAAAGCGGTGACTTCGAAACGATATAACGCTAGGGTCTCTCGTGTTCGAGAGCAATACGAATGGTATCGAGAAAATAATCTTTTGTACAGCCATGTGCAACTTGCTTCCAGCTTCGACAAAACCCCAACAACTGTAATCAGCGATCGCACCGACCATGGAGACGAAAATGCTGAAGACTTGGATGAATCACGTTCGCGGTTCAATGCACAAACTCCGGTACACAATGTCGAATGTGAAGCTGAAGAAATGTTTGAACAAACTGCCGTAGCTTTGATCACAAATTATGCCCCTGAGGACTCTACAGAGCAGACACTTCGTTTTCTTCGCGATGGTAAGGATGTTGTTGTCTGGAGATCATCTGAGATACTATCCGATTTTGACCCCGCGTACTGGACGCATGCATTTTGTGAATTATTCCCATTTGGACGCGGCGGCCTCGACGAACCACGCGCTACCCGAATTGGAGCTGCAGAATACTTGAAACATTGCTTACGTCTGTCGAGCCGATGTCATGAATCCCATCCGTCATTTGTACTTGTGGCATTCGACGTTTTAGCCCGCCATCAGTCGACCCGTGCTGTGTATTTACGTGCTAAATTGTCCCCGAATGTGATGAGCAGTGCAGCATCTGTGCAGCGTTCCGAGCTGCTGAGCCATGTGGAATATATGGAGCAGCGTGTGAACGCACTTAATCGCCGAGAGCGATTACCTCCTCCGCCACCACAGTCTAAAGCTGTACGAGATTTTTTTCTTCAGTATCTACTGGTTTACGAGCTCATTGGGGGTCCAACGAAGAACGGGGAGATGCAAGAACTAAGGTGATGTCGATGCAGCTGCACCTTGGTCAACCAGCTATTTTCTTTACGTTCTCTCCGAGTAGCAGCGGCACATACCAAGTTGCCAATCTCGTTGGCGATGTTTGTGATGAGGTACTACGAGCAGCGCGAAGATCAATGGAGTTTTGCCTAGAATTTACTCAAGCCCAACTAGGTTCTATAGCAACCAAACATCCGACTACATGCGCAAGGTACAAAACATTGTATGGTTGGGAACAAATCGATCCTAACTCCGTTTTACCAATATGGTACAGATACTTTGACCACCTGCTGAATGTTATCATTGACGTTGTTCTCAATTGGGATCAACAAACCAATAAGTCAAAACCTGGCGTCGGTTTGTTCGGTCGAACAGAAGCATTTTTCGCTTCAACTGAATCACAAAATTCTACACATGACTTGCACAGTCATATGCTGGTATGGATTGCAGGGATGCCTCGAACAGTTACAGCGTATTACGACGCCTGTAAGTCATCCGAGTTTCGAGACAATATCGCTGAGTATATCTCTTCTGTTGTAAGTGCATCCTATCCTGTTTCATGTAAGTGCTGCCCTCATTGCAAAGAAGACGCTCTCAAATCGATGCCATTAACAAACCAAGCTTTCAAAAAACAAAACAGTGGAGCCTTACGACCTGAGACTGCTGAATGCACCGCGTGTAAAACTTCATTTGGTGGAAATGAAATCACAGAAGCACAATTGATGCAAGTTTCTGACGATTTCTCCATAAATACCAATAATTGGAGCGGCGATGCCGTACAGCACAGAATTATGATGCCTGACCCGTTTCCTCTGATTGCACCAATTGGGAAAGAAGGTATTTGCAAAATAATTGAGTCCGCAGCTCTGTTACGCTTCCAAACTCACCATTGGTTTCACAGTCGCTCGTGTTTCAAGCAAACAAGCAGAACCCCAAAAGGTGATTTATGCCGAATGTTTTTCCCAAAAGAGCCGTGCGCTTCTACCAAATTGATTTCAGACGACACTGTTGAAGTGGAGCGTCGTATTGGTTGTGAATATCTCAACGCCTATTCTCCGCTTTTGGCTCGGGTCTTTAAATGCAATCATGACATAAAATTTCTTTCCGCTGGAGAAGGACCCGAAAAAGCATTTTACATGCTCAAGTACGCAATCAAAGCACAACATGCTATGGAAAACCCGCTAGCAATTTACACTCATGCATTTGACAAAGCAAATAGGAAAATAGCAGATTCACAGTCACCTATTGATGCAGGCAAACGATGCATCCAGTCAATGTGCTGCGCGCTTTCAAAACCTCAAGAGATTTCATCGCCAATGGCCGCTTTGTACATGATTCGTGGCTCACCGTTTTACTCATCCATCAAATTTACGAAGCTTTTCCTAAATGCATTCATGGATTATCTATTTAATGATGGACTCGTTGATGTGATTCTCACGGAGTGTGATCCCAACACAACGTATAAGCCGTCCAGCATGGTGTTAGATTATGTCTATCGGCCTGACATGCTTGAGGCTACATCATTAATGGAATTTACACAAAACTGGGCTAAGGAGAACAATATGGCCGGGGAGAAATTTACAGCAGGTCATGGCCATGAAAACTCGCACACTATGCATCACTTATCGCCCCCGTTATGGTGACAGTGATAGGCAAGCGTTTGCCAGACGCTCGAAACAAAACAATGACAGCAGAAAACAAACTTTTCTCCATCGGACCATGATGATACTGTTCAAGCCATTTCGGAACCCGGCAGACATGCAACCCCGCGATATTGCTACCGTTGAAGAGTTGTTCACTCAGTGGTGGAATGAAGAAGCACCGCCAAAGGCCCACCAATTCCTTGACTTCTCAAATGACTATTATACATCGAGAGAATTGGCACGTAAACGAACAGATGAAAACATGGAGCGTTTTCGAGCAAGTGTTGGTACTGGTGATTTTGATTTGGAAAGTGATACAATTGTTCAAAACGAGTCCGCTTCAGATGACATTCTACACGATTCTCGCGATGTAGAAAGCGATGACAATGATTTTATTACGTGTTTGCAGCCGACAACAACAAACATATCATTAATGGAAAGAGGACACACTTCGGCGCAACTATCAGCCCAGTCAAATTCAAATGACTACAATGACGATATCCCTGAACTAGACAAACACGAGTGGCAGTCCCGCATTGATGAAGCTTCAATTACATTGCAGAAAAATACACGAAGTACAACAGCTAGTAACTCTTCAGACAATCTCACGAGAGTGCGCGAAATCCTCCACAACAACAATGGTAACGAACCTTGGGTAAATCCAGCTACATTAACTGTTCCAATCGTTCTTAGTGACAACGCATCCTTGCGAGATGTTTCCGCATTTTTCAGCTAAACAAAAACAACACAAGATGTTTATTCGTGCTGGATCACGATTTTTGCAATCAATTACAACTAACGACTCCGACAACGTTGAGCAAATGATCGGGTTTCTGGGAGGACTACCTGGATCAGGGAAAAGTCGAGTAATAGAAGCATTGCAATTTCTCGCCAAGTCATGGAATGCAGAAGATGCTTTGGAAACAGTTGCCTACCAGGGCGTTGCAGCACAACAAGCGAATGGACAAACCATTCACAAGCTATTTCAATGGGGAGTAAATTCATCAAAAGCGCCAAAACTTTACACTCCTGAACAAAGAGAGCGGTTTGCAAAGTTGAAAATGCTGATTATGGATGAAGTTTCAACAACGGATGTTGAATTCATTGGAAAAATAGATCAAGCACTGCGAAATCTACGAAACAAGCCAAATGTAGTCTTTGGTGGAGTTCATGTTCTTTTGCAGGAGACTGGCTCCAACAACTTCCAGTTGCTGGTCAGCCAGCATTCATTCAACACCCTCCACTTCCGCGCTTCAATTCACAAACCAAAAACAACGACATTGCTGTATATTTTCTCGACTTGCTGGAATTAGAGCATATCGTCAGCTGAATGAAGTCGTGATGCTGAAGGAAAATATGAGGCATCGTCGTGACCCTATATGGGCACAGATTCTCGATCGCTGGCGCTATGGACGATATTTACAAGATGATATTGACTTGGTAAACCAACAATGCTACATTGACAACTGGAATGCTGAGTCATCATCCACAAAGGCGTTCTGTCCCATTATCGTTACTTCAAATACGCTACGTTGCGAATTCAATGAAGAAGCAGCGATCGCTTACTGCCGAGAAAACTCTCGAATTCTGCACCAATTTGAAGCTAAAATCTGTCGATCCCGTTTTGAGGTGACAACAAATCAGCTACGCAGATTGAAACACCTCAAAGATCACAAAACAGGAAACGTTGCGATAATTTTAAATATCGCCATTGGAATGCCAGTGCAGTGCACTCAAAACGTGAGCCGAGTGCTAAGACTAGCAAACGGTACCATAGGACACGTGGTTTCGTTCCATGCAGCATCCGATGACACAACCCACATTATTAAGCAGAACGGTATCACAGTTTGCAGCCACTCAACACCTCCAAACATTATCTTTGTCAAGCTACTAAAGTTTGATCCTTCATGCTCAATCATTCGAGGTTTACCACCCGGTGTAGTTCCAGTTCATGCCTGGGACAAGCATGGAGTTCGTATCCATCTACAAGATCGACAATTCAATGTTCGGATCTTCCAAATTCCATTATTACCAGCGTTCTCGCTTACATCGGAGAAATGCCAAGGTTTAACAGTTGACAAGCTCATAATCGGACCACTTCGTCACTCTACACGGCAATCACCTCAACGGTCTTCTTTCTACGTTGCGGCAACTCGTGTGAAAACACTGGAACAACTCTACCTTACTGAACCACTCACGTTGGAATATCTGAATTATTTCGTTCCTAGCAATGCTGCTCTTGATGAAACACAGCGTCTCCAACGCCTCGAAGAACAAATGGTAAACAATGAATAATCTACGTTGCAGTATTTACTATTCACTAAAACCTTCCACAGACCGCCTACTCGGAACATGATTCTCCATAGGTTCGTCGTCAATTCCACTTTACCTGCTACCGGGACGAATTCCATTATCTCTGTTGTCGAACCAAGCGCAAACGATACCACTGCTCGCTGTTGCATGTGTGTTCTTGACAGATTCGTCGATCATGTGCTCCAACAGTAATTTTGCTCGTATTCCAATTTCAGAGCTATCCCGTGTGCTTGCACGCGGCCTTGTTTCACGGTATCAACTTGCTGCTTGAAGTTAAAATTGCATTGATAAGTGCCTTTCTTTAGTTTGCATGCCGACATCGTCAACCAGGTTGAGCAAATCGATAAAGGTGTTATTATACGTTGGCAGCAAACAGAATCGTTCTGATGTACCATCGTTTCCAAGCTTCGAGCAAATGAAAAAGAAAATGGTTCCTCGAAATACTATTTAGAGAATTTTAGGAATCTTGAGGTAAGCCTCTCTGTCGCAAGTTGTAATCACGGCTTCATCGGTCTCGGTTATTCCAGTTTGTTGTAGATAGAATATATACCTTATCGTCCAGCTGTGACAGATTGTAGTCTTTTACGATATTCAAAATCTACGCTCTATGAGAATAGAGAGGCTAATGCGATCATAAATTCATATGCTCCTTGACTACAAGCTTCTTCTAAGATGAAGTCGCAACATAATGATCAACCGCAATTTGTCCACTGTCTCAATCCTGACCGGAGAGATATTTTTCCCGCTGACTGGTCATTTCGCTGGCACCCGAGTGGTGATATAGGGAGTTACATTTAAGATGCTATGTTGAGACTAATTTTTAGTCGGTAGGACAAATTGAACACATATTTTATCAAACTCATCTTAAGCATTCGAATGAGAGTCGTAGAAATTCTAAGTAGTATCAGAATAAAACAGACTGAATTCGTGCAACATTACTGTCTAATAGTTTCTATGTTGGTAAATCAAAAGCATTAGCTACTTTATCTTTGAAATATTAGATACGAGCTCGCAAAATTTGTAACTGGTGACGTGGTGTCGCTAACCACGTAACAAGAATTACAACACTATTTAGCAGGGTATAGCTATTATACATATTTCAAGTTGATTGCAAGTACATCAAAATAACCGAGTCATTGGTAAACATTCTATTTGCCATATCGTCAGTCACTTCGGTTAATGTAATATTTAATGCAATGGTAGCATAAAGCGGAATTGATGACACGCCGATCGAAATTGAGAGATAATATCGCCTTGTCTGATCATGACAGCCGCATAAGTCTCATGTTTTCCCCATGGCTAATAACAACTTCTGAACTGTTGCACTCTGCTGCATGCAACGCTTTGTTCCTAAAGCGTCCAGCCGCCTTCTCGTCGGTTTTCCTGTTTATCGAGAACGTACCCCATTCTCTTCACAATTTCTAATAGTTGCCTCCCAAAACTGATGTAGCGGGCTTTCGTGTACCGCCGAAAATCTGGCATAAAGCACGACTTACTTTTTACACAAATCCCGTCGTATTTCTCGTGACACACCTAGTCCATCATATTAAGACAAACCCGATATGCCAAGCATAATGTACAGATACGACGCTACCGACATATCTGTTGGTTGCTAAAACTTAGACCCTCACTTCTGAATCAGCGATCAGCCCTACACTTTACTACAAATGAAGGACCTAAAATTACATTATCTACGCTAGTTCCACATATTAGGATGCAGAAGCAGCATATTCCAGCTAAATCCCGACATGGTCGACATTTGTGCCCGTGAGAAGCTGCGTCCGCCTGTCCATACTAAAAATCGTCTTCACGCTGATGGTTCTACGTTGGCTGAAAAATCTCCTGCTAAGAGCCAGCGCCGAGCACAATTCTCACACTGCCTTTTGAGCCAAATTCGTCATCCACAAAGTGCGCATTTGCTAGACCGCACGTTCGACCACGAGTTTTAACTGAGAGCTGAGCCACCACGGGCGAATGGCGTCATTGTGTCCAGCCTATTGTCGATATGCAGCAGTGTCGCGCTCGTCTCGCCTATACCAAGGTCTCCTGCTCGGTAGCTCTTTATACACTACCGGATCCACTTGTACATCCGAGGCCAGTAGAAATCCCGGGTGAGCGCGGTGAACGTCTTCTCGAGACCGAGATGACCACTGATAGGAGAATCCTGATACGTATTAACCAAGCGTGCTCGAAGGTCGCCCTCGGCAGGGATAACGACACGCGGAGTATCGAACGTGTCCATTGTGTACGTGAGCATGTTGCGAGTTGCCGGTTTACTGGGACCCATACCGGTCCAACTTGACCACGCGTGATTACGGTACGCTGTTTACGCTACCACTGATTAGACGCGCAGAATAATTGGATGAGCGGGCGTGCACCTTTGTGTCTGCCAAGTTAACATTTCAAATGAACTCTCACTTCCTCATTTCATTCCTTCCCCTCAAGTGACTTCAATTCCTCACGGCCAAGCCCGCTCGACATTTTTAGGTTATGAGCCCAAGTACGATGTCCTCCGCGCCCGACGTCTCGTCCAGGGTCCTCATCGACAAGTTCGACGGCGACAACTACGCGACGTGGAGCAGCTACATGCGCGGCGTTTTCCTGACCAAGTCGGTGTGGGATGCTGTCAAGGGGAGACGACGCCGACGTTTACGGATTCTCGTGCATCGGATGAGTACAGCCGTACGTCAAGCGTCGCGCTGGGCCTGATGCTGCTGCACATGGGTGCCGACTGTCATCACGTGATCTCGGAGTGCGAACACGCCTGGATTGCGTGGGCCAAGCTCAAGGCACTGTACGGCGGGACGCAGAAGGTCGGTCGCATCTACCTCAAGCGTCAGCTGCTCAGCATGGAGATGACGGAAGGCGACAATGTGCTGCATCACTGCAACGAGGTCCTCAACATCAGCGCCAAGCTCAACAGTATCGGCGCCAAGATGGAGGACGAAGACGTGGCGATCTTCTTGCTGCGCAGTCTACCCAAGAGCTACGAGAACGTCGTGCTGAACTTGGAGATGAGCGCCGCTGAGCTGAAAACGCAAGACGTTATCAAGGTGCTCACGAACGAGCACATCAAGCGGCAGGGTGAGAAATCGACACCGGTGAGACTCGCCGTTGTTCCTACTGCGGAAAACTGGGGCACCTCGTGGGCAAGTGCTGGACCAAGCAGAAGGAGGAAAATCGTGGAGCACGACGTGGCCGGTCTGGTCGCGGTGCGAACAATATCCAGTGACGCAACGAAAATGACGGTGACTTCATCGCGTTTGCGGTCTCTATGGCGTGCGGAGTTTCGACGGGCAAGAAGTTCCAAGATACGTGGGCAATCGACAGTGGTGCCACACACCACATCTGCAACGACAAGTCCAAGTTTGCCGACATCAAGCTGTGCGACAGGGGCGAGCTCACGGTTGCCAACGGGGACTCTGCCAGAATTTTGGGAGTCGGAACGGTTGTTCAGCGAGTGGTTTTGCCCAACGGTGACGAGCGCGAGATCAAGGTCGAAGACGCGTTGTACGTGCCGGGCATGAACAAAAACTTGCTGTCGGTCCCGCAGATCAACAAAAGTGGTCTGTTTAAGGTGGTGTTTGGTGGTGCTGAAATGCACATCGCTCTGAAAAAGTCGAAGAAAATCGTTGCTTCGGCGGACCTGGTCGATGGACTCTACTGGCTTCGTGTCCCGCGCGCTTCAGTAAATTCAGTCTCAGTTTCAGTGGACGCTGTGGATCTGCACTCACGGATGGGTCACGCTCCGAACGATGTGCTGCGTAAAATGGTCTCAAGTGGCATGATCAAGGGCGCCAAACTGCCAGCAACATCGAAAAAGTCGAGTGTTTGCCGTGGGTGCCAGCAAGGAAAATCGGTCCAAAACCCTTTTCCGACCAACCACGGAAAGGCTAAGTACAAGCCGTTCGAGCTGCTTCACTTCGATATTTGCGGGCCGATGGAGGAACATTCTCTCGGTGGCAGCAGATATTTGCTGCTCATTGTCGACGAAGCCAGTGGGTGCATGACGGGATTTTGCCTGCGTGCGAAGTCGGAAAGTGAAGGCTGCCTGAAGAAATTTATTTCGAAGGTGGAGTCGCAATTCGGCGCGCGGGTGAAGTTTGCGCGTCATGATGGTACCAAGGAATTTGCTACCAACTCGCTCAAGTCTTTCTACGACGGCCGTGGCATTGAACAACAAGTCACGGTTCCGTACGCGCACCAGACCAACGGCACGGCTGAACGTGCCAACCGCAGCATTTTGACAATTGGCCGCAGCATGTTGCATCATGCTGGACTTGACAAGAGATTTTGGGCGGAGACGGTGATGACTGCAATCTACATTAAGAATCGACTGCCGTCACCGAAGGTCGCCGGGAAAACTCCTTTCGAGATCGTGTATAATTCCAAGCCCAACGTGAAGCACATGCGCGTTTTTGGCTGCTCGGTGTTCGTGTTGACCCCCAAGGAAAAGCGCCTTAAATGGGACTCAAAAGTTCGTGACGGTATTGTCATGGGCTATGAGGAGCATTCCAAGGCATACCGAATTTATGACATCGAGGCGGGGCAGGTTGTGGTTTCTCGCGATGTCACTTTCGAAGAGTCGAGATTTGGTGCTGTTGAAGAGCGCGAGGACGACAAAGATGACAAAGTCGAAGATGCCATCGAGTACCTCAACGACATTGATCTTGATTCTGGTGACTCTGGTGCCACCGATTTCAAGCAAGCGGGAAAACGTAAAACCCGCTCTGACCCCGAAGTCCGTGAAAATATTCGCCGACCTCGTCGTGGTGCTGGCTTGGAGGAAGCAAGTGCTCCGGATGATAGTGAAGAAAATTCGGGACATCACCACTCGACTCCTCACGAAGAAAATTCGGCCTCCAATGACGAAGAAAATTCTTCAGCTTCGACAATGTTTTGGCATGCGAGTGCGAATGCTGTCGAGGCGAAGGACAACGCCGAACCTGAGACTTTTCAAGATGCGGTCAGCGGTTCGGACCAAGTACACTGGCGCAAGGCTATTCGTGCAAAACTTCGGTCGATGCGACTTCGTGGAGTTTTTCGTGCGGCAAAATTGCCAAACGGTCAACGCGCTGTCGGCACCAAGTGGGTCTTCAAAATCAAGCGCAACTCGGATGATCCATCGCTAAATACAAGGCTTGACTCGTTGCCAAGGGTTTTGTGCAGAAATGCGGTATTGATTATACCGAGACGTTCTCGCCGGTCGTGAAGTATGTCACACTTCGCATGATTATTGCTCTCGCCAAGTACTTCGGATGGCCCATCGACCAACTCGATGTGGTTACGGCTTTCTTGTACGGCTTGATGAAGGAGAAAGTGTTCTGCACAGTGCCGGAAGGTGTGGAGTTGGACGATGACTTCGACTGCATCGAGTTGCTCAAGGCAATTTACGGTCTTAAACAGGCTTCACGAGTTTGGAACGAGACTTTTGACGAATACGTTCGCTCCATCGGTTTTCGCTCTTTGGCCTATGATCCGTGTCTCTACATCAAAGTTATCGACAGCAAGTGCGTGCTGCTGCTAGTGTATGTGGACGACGTCTTGGTGACAGGAAGCTGTGTCGACCTAATTGCTGAAGTCTAGCGTCAACTCAAGACACGTTTTGAGATGACCGATAGTGGCAAGTGCAAGTTTATTCTCGGCATCGAAGTGGTCGACAGTGCTGACGGCAGTGTGACTTTGTGCCAGCCTCGCTACATCCGCGACATTTTAGAGCGCTTTGGCATGGACAAGTGCAAACCTGCTTCGAGCCCGGTGGACATTAGCACCAAGCTTGTTCCGAGCGACGCACTGACGAAGTTGGACGCACCTTTCCGCGAGGCCGTTGGCGCACTCATGCACTTGATGACTTCGACTCGCCCGGACATTGCTTTTGCTGTGGGGTACGTTTCGCGATTTATGGAGAACCCCAAGTCGAACATTGGATTGCAGTGAAACGAATTTTTCGCTATCTTCAGGGCACTAAGGCGCACGGAATTCGCTTTTCGCCGAGCAAAAACGTTGAGTTTTTGGCTACTCGGATGCTGACTGGGCCGGCGACGTGAGCGATCGCAAGTCGACTTCCGGTTACCTTTTCCAACTTGTTGGCGGGCCAGTATCGTGGGGCTCCAAGAAACAATCAAGTGTGTCGTTATCTACGAGCGAAGCCGAATACATCGCGCTGAGTCTGGCGATCCAAGAAGGCAAATGGGTGCACCGACTTTTGTGCGAGATTTTGGCGGTTGCGGGATTAGCGACTCCGGACTTGACAATTTTCGAAGACAACCAGTCTTGCATCAAGATGACCAAGAACCCTGTAAATCATGGTCACGCCAAGTACATTGACATCAAGTACCACCACATCCGTGACGAAGTCAAGCGCGGTGAGGTGACTGTCGAGTACTGCGAGACTGCGATCATGCTGGCGGACATCTTGACCAAGGCGCTCCCGGACCTCGCCACAACGAACTCACGACGGCACTTGGCGTTCACACGTGTTCGCGTTGAGGGGCGTGTTGCGGGTTACCGATTTACTGGTACCCATACCGGTCCAACTTGACCACGCGTGATTACGGTACATTATTTACCCTGCCACTGATTAGACGCGCAGGATGATTGGACGAGTGGGTGTGCACCTTTGTGTCTGCCAAGTTAACATTCTAAATGAACTCTCACTTCCTCATTTCATTCCTACCCCTCAAGTGACTTCAATTCCTCACGGCCAAGCCCGCTCGACCTCTTTTAGAGCAGTGGGCCATCAAGCTTCTAACGCGTGATGCGATCGTATGTTGAACGCATCAACCTCTTCAGCGCCTCATCACAGAGGGGCTAGTAGATACGACAGAACCAGCGAAGAAGGAGTCGTCTTCGTGATCTGTTGATGCTTCAGCGACGCGGGTCGTAATATCGGCTGCGCCCTCATGCAGTTCGACGACGAAGGCCGCTATTGAGTAGTGAGTTACGATAGATGATGCCCGTCAAAAAGTATGACCCAGTTCACGACAAAGAGCTGCTTGCAATGCGCTACGCTCTGATCAAATTCAGAATGTAACTCCTCGGGGAACGGACGATCGCTATTTACACAGCCCATGTTTCTCTGCGAACCGCGATGAAGGGTCCGCATCTATCTCAGCGGATGGCGCGCTTGTTGTCTTTCTTCGCTGAGTACAATTTCGTCGGTCACTACAAATCTGGCAAGAATAACATATTTGCTGACGCACTCTAACGCCATCCAGATAGCGAAGTCACTCGCACCACACACGGCGTGAAATGAATTTCGTGGCGTCTGGAAGCATCAAGACAGGGACCTCAGCCATGCTCCTCTTCACAGCGTCGAATGCGGCTTAATGCTCAGAGCGCCATGGCGACGTAGTTATTTCTTCAGCAGCGACGACAGCGGATGGATCAGGCCTGCGTCATCTTTCGTATTGTGGAAAAGCGATAGTCGAAAAACGCGTTCTCGTTCTCCTTCAGCTTCCGCACAAAGCGTGACGTGGAGATTGCAACGTCACGCAATTGCCCGGCACTCTGCTAACGTTATTCCTGGGACGGAATGTACACCTTGCAAGTACTCGAAACTCCGTTCTCTGGTCGACGACACGAGGATTTGCTTCTCACGTTGCCCGTTCTTCTCTCCTTTTCCTCCGCACTGCACTTCCGACTTTGTCGCCGGTCTTGGTTCTCTTGTCGTACTTCACCGGGAATCACGTCCAAGCGGAGTGCGTTCTTCTTCAGGTCAAGCCCTTTCGTCGCTCCACCAGATCGCGTTATTTCTGTTAGTGGTAGTGCCCTATAGCACGCCCGCCCCAGAACAGCTCGTTTAAAGTGCCCTCCTGAACGGACACTCGTGGGGGTGGGTGAGCCCGTAACCTCTTGATCACAGTGCCTCGTGCTTCGCGGTTCAGCGCAGCCGGGGTATTTTCTTCTGTGTGGTGGGAGGATCGCGTAGACGCTGAGCAGAGCACGAGTAGAAGTGTGATTCCGGACCTCTATCAAACTGAGCTGTGTGCTACGGTGCTTTTGCAGACTGGCCAAACCTACCTTGACAGCATTGTGCCGTCACCTCCACTATTCGTCTACCCTTCACTTGGTTTAACTATAGGTTGTTCGACCGGTTTCGGAACAGGGAAACCGGTATACCAAACATAGGGCAGTCTGCCAAACAGAAAACGGTATGCAGTGTAGCAAACCGGTATCATTAACCTGACCGCGGTTGATGTTCGCCGCACGTGTATAACGCCACATGCAGACCGTAAACTCCCCGCCAGTGTCAGGACTGGCTTCCCTGGCTGCAGAGTGGTGGATCTGCTCGTCTGGTGTGGGCACGGTTGTACCGGAGGCCGTCGTGCTGCCGCTCGCGGTCGTTGTCAATGTCGTCACGCGGTTCCCCAGGTTGCAGGACATGTTGGATGCCCAGGACGTGATGCCCGAGCAATGCCACACTCTATCAGCGTTGAACAACGTACTGGGTCGTCATTGCCACTTGCCGCATCATCACCTTGCTCGCCGACCACATGGTCGCGACATCACAGCGGACACCCCGCCTGAGATAGTCTCCAGCATCTCAAAGGCCTTTGAACGAACGGGGTTGACGCCAGACGATGTGGCTTCGGAGGACGCAGCGACAGCGCGACACTGGCATCAGCGTGTCGACGGGCTGGAAACGCAGCTAAGCTCCGCCATTCGAACTGGGAACGAAGTCGCTGACTGGTATCATGGGGAGATGGGCCTGGCCCGCGCCCAGCATCAGCGAGCTAGAATTTCAGCTGAGCTCCGACTGGGATCTTTCGTCCCGCCATGGATTGAATGTCTTCGCGGCCGCCGGATTGCCGTCCCTACGCTCGAGTGGTTCGGCACACCCAGTCACCCGTCCTGAGTTGGGTCTCTCCATCTTGTAACGGACGATTGCTATGAACAGAGTTTACTCGCTTTATGCGCCCAGCATGCTGCCGAGCGTCACCTTTTCTAGAGACTTCGCGGTTCTTGAACGATGAATGTGGTTGCAGCCGAACGTGACGCCGCTCGAGCAGCTCTTCAAGCCATGACAAATGAACGAGATCAAGCTCTTGACGAAGCTGTGGCCGCTTTAGCAGAATAGGACGCCGCCTGCGACCGCCATGAAGCCACTCGAGGTCAGCTGGTGAGGATAACAAAAGACCGAGACAACGCTCAGAAAGCCGTTCGAGTTGCTATGGTTGAACGTGGCCGTTCCCATTCTGCTGCCAAGGAGGCTAAGACACTGCTCGTGGACCCGGAGACACGAGTGGGGTGATCTCTTTCCAAGTATCTGAATTTCAACGTCGGTGTGAAGCGGCCATCGCAGACGCCACAAGTCAACAGGCAGGACGCGTTCTTGCGGAACGAGTGCAAGACGGCCTCAGCGAGCATCTTCTTGCGGTCGTGACTTCCGCAGGCGGAAAATTTGATATCCCCAGACTGGTCCACCAGCTTGAACCGCCATCCGACCGTCGTCTTCACCATGGCCCTCAACCCACTAGAACGGCTAGTACGCCGGCTTCAGATGACGCCGCAGTAGCTCGTTTTTCCGGTGCACCAGCGAAATGTTTTGTGACATCGAGCAACGCTAGCCATACGTTGATAGTTGCAGGGTCTACTCGAGCGCGGAAAACAAGCAAGCGTCCTCATTGAGACGCTAAACAGCGCGAATTTGCCGGTAACACCTCCAAGGACGGTGACCACGGGGTCGTGGACGACCGTGCGAATCCCGAATCCGGAGGTAGCTTTATCCACCCGGCTACGGCAATCGCATCGTTTCGGTCGAGCCTTCCGTCTCCGTGCACCTCGAATCAGCCATGGCGTCTCAGTGTGGCCCCGACCGAAGATATCGTTCCGCCGAGGTTGACGGATCTTAGTCGCGACGGTGTCACCACAGAAAGCAATATCACGGCCGTAGGCGGATCGGTTCAGGCCAGCCGAGGTAAGGACAGAAGGTCGTCTGTAATTCCCCTTCAAGCACAAGCTACACTCGGCCCAAACACTCTAAATGCGGGCGGGAGTGGCAGTGGTAATCGATATTCTGGTGACGATGAGGCTGTCTCGGCCATCGCCGTGCTCGTCCCGTTTTTCAACCGCGTCATCCCCCCGGTGAGGAGCCCGAACGAATGGGAAGGTTTCGACTTCGGACCGTGGCCTGACACGTTACGTTCCCGGACGCTCTCGATGTTAGCGTTCTCCATGCTCGAGATCACATTTGGCCCTCGCGTGGGGTCTGATCCCCGAAATGGTGTAGTCCCTGCCTGCCCAGTGGAACTCGTCATTGATAACTGTTGAAAACATCCAAAATCTCTATACGGGCAAGCCGTGGCAGTACCCCACGGAGATGGCCGACGCTATCACTTTCCGTGTTATCGACGATCACCTTGTCGTGCTGCTCATAAAACGCTATCGACACTACCTCCGTTGGTGGGGAAGGCCTATTGGACGCTACTCATCGTCTTCCTTATCCAGATACCCTTCCGCTCCGAGAACTTCGCGAGGAGACCAAGCGACGCCGTTCTCGGGCCGGGGATCACTTGGCTATCTTTCTCCAGCTCGCGGTGGAGATGTATCGCCAGGAGCATTCAGACCGTGATTTGCTTCTCGGCCCGTTGTTCTTGAACTTCCCGCCGCGAAGCGAGGCACATCTCTGGTATCCTTCGTTTAAGGCGAAAATGCTGAAGAAGGCTCTCCAAATCGTCGACGTATCAGAGCCCTGGCGACGCCAGTTCCGACTCGCGAACAGGTCGGTGGCAGATTCCCACCCTGCACTTCAACTCCAGCGTCTTCACAGTAACTTTAACCGTTCGTAAGGATCCTAATCCGCGCAAATGATTCCGGTCCACCCGTCAACACATCCTCATGTGGTTTGGAGAACACACAAAATCGTCAAGTTTGGCTTCCTCGCAATACACACAACAAATTCGCCGAGTCTAAGGTCGGCGACTCTGTGTGGCCTGCGCTAGGGTTGTCCCTTCGCGATTCGGCCCTTCCGGGACAACGGTGGAATTGCTTCGCAGTCGCCAGCTACCACCAGAGGCCTGCCTGAGCTTAGCAGCCTCCGCTCCTCAACCCTGTGACCTCACACCAAAGGATGGACGTCGGCGCGCGAGCGCTTTTACAGGTCACCGAGCGCAACATACGCCCGACTAGAAGATTAACGACGTTCTGGGTTAGAGACCCGTCGACTCGCCAAGTTGGCGAGATTTGTCTTTACTGGTAGCGAGAAATGCCCTTCCCCGGGCCGACCTTAACTCTTGGCGCTACCAGTCGCTTCCCTACAAGCTATGCCCCTCGGGGAACGACGGCAGACATCCAGTCCGTGCAGGGACTTACCGGAAGAGTGTGCACTTGTCTAGGACTTGGGAAAGTTCTGCTCTGTTAGTTATATCGTAGTCTTTTGTGGAAACTCTAAGGGGTTTCCGTTCCCTATCCTTTCTGTACAAATATGCAATGAAATGGTCCGTTACTACTCCTACTTTGCCCGCGGCGGCTCTGTCACAACGGCTCTCCGTACCCTGCGACGCTTCGTGGCCTAAGATCTTAAGCTCACCAAGTTGGTCAATCCCTCGCCAAGTGTAGCTAGGTTCAACTAATCTTCGCCGAGACAGATAAACCTGACTCACTTCTTAGTTCGCTGACTTAACTTAGTGGCTGACAGCCTGGTCAATAGAATATGCCAGAACGGAGGATTTGCTACACCACAACCGCCCCGGTCGTGATACGAGCCAGCGTGGTGAGTGTCTCGACCAACACTCTCCTCCATCCATCACTCTGTGGCTCTTCCTCTGACTTGCGCCACTTCCCTTGAGTCGCTGAGAGTCGTGAGGCTTCCGCTAGGTTTGCAGCCTCGCTGCAAGGTACGCGTCATCTGGGCCTGCATGCCCGCATTGAGCTCACCTTCTCTGTTATACTCCAGCGTCTGCTTCTTCGTGGTCATCGCCGGCTCCATTCTTCAGGCTCGGCCAAAACCTCCCACCAGTCGCCCAGTAGTCCATGGACTCGGATCACCCCCAGGAGCGTTCCAGAGAAGCGCGGGGACGATCGTCTTCTTCTCCAGCGAGTTCGTTCCCTGCTTCGCCGAGTCCTGACGGTCGTCAGGCGTCCCTAGGGTCAGCGAATAGTGCTTCGGCCGGCAACTTAGCGAGTGCTACCGCCGGAGCTACCACAGTGAGTCTTCTGACGCCGGACCTCGCGCGTCCTCCGGATTCAAGTTCGCATGAGACCCTAGAAGGTGTTCTCATCCCTGGGCTCGCTGAGGTCCATCGACAGTTGATGAATCTCGCGCAGGGTCAGGCTAATCGTGATGCCACGATGGCTCGGCTGGTTGCTCTTCTGCTCACTCGGTCTCTCTTCAATGATGGCTCGTCGCTTTGCCAAGACGCCGCAAGTGCCCGTTCTCCCGAGCAGGTACTCGGAGTTCTCCAGGGTGACGTTGCTCCGCTCCCTGACTTCGCTGAGGATGTCACCGCTCTCTGCGCTCGACTCGCCGAGTCTGAGTGGGTGAGTACCGCCAGGCTCAAACGCATGGAGACTTCTCTCGCCAAGTCAGCTCAGCTCGCCCATGAGTTGGCGGCTGGTCAGCGAGAGGTCGAGACTTGGCGATCTTTATCCCTCAAGTCAACGGAGTTGGTGACTTCGCTAGTGGCGAGGTCGAGTCCGGACCACTAGCAGGGCTCATGCTTTGGTCCGGGGCTGGCTCAGCCAGTGAATCCTCTCCCTGAGAGGCAGGAGCGAAATGGGGCGCACCCGCGCCGACTGCACGCTCAGAGCGCGAACGAAAAGGTCTCGTACGGGACTTCGCAAAGTCAAAGTACAGACGCCGTTCGGCTCGAGCGTCAACTTCGCAGAAGTTTGCGTGCAAGTTGTCGAACGACTGAACCTTGTGGCCGCATTCGGCCCGCCGAGAGATACTCGGGGATGGTCTCTCCCGGCTTGAGAGCGATGGGGTACGTGCGATAGGATACGTCCGCATCTGCGGCACCGAGCCGCCGCTCGCGTGTAGACGTTGGCGATATTCCGCCACGTTCGTCGCTTGCGGCGTTAGGAATCGCTAGTGGAGCGCCTGGCAAGTCGCCAGCTCGGCGTCCGTGCGGGATGGAGGCCCCCACGATGTAGCTGGCGAGCGATGGCTGCATGGCAGCAGCTCGAGCCCGCTTGCCTGCATCGCGCGGCTCGAAACCGTAGTCGCGTCGCGACGGAGTCAGCGATGGCTGTGGAACCGGGCGCTGCGAGCGTGTGTGCGCCCGATCCGCAAGAGCGCGGTCCTGGGCCTCTTCGAGGTCATTCATGATGACACGCTCGCCAGAGCGGTCGTCCTCATTACCTGGAGGCAGCTACGGAGCTGAACGTAAGGCGATCAACATGAAGATCGTGGGCCTGGCTTCAGGAAACGGACATGGCGCCCGCAGCGGTGGTCGCTTACCGAGAGGCGTGCGTGGGTCACGCGGAAAGCGTGGGTGAGGTCGGGACGAGGGGCTTCCAGCCCCGGCGAAGCGCCTGACCGATCGATGAGCTCGTCACGAACCGGTGTACCACCTCCTTGGTCGTCCGACTCATCATAGTCGACCTCGCCGCCCTCTTGGGGCGAGCGAGGGCGCCGTATCGGCGAAGGGGAACGCCATGTCGGTGGCGAGCGGACTCCCGCCTCGGTACGAGGTCACGTCGCTGCCAGCCTGGCTGTCGGAACTGCCCGTGGGGCTGCGCATGGCGCGATCTCCGCGGAATTGGCGATGCACCGCGAAGTACTCCGCAACGGAGAGCGTGAGAGCGGCCTGGAGCCGGCTTGAGGTCGCGCACGAGCGCTGGGAAGCTGGGGACAGCCTGGCAGGAAGGCCTGCAAGTGATCGACACTTGAGGCACGCGAGGAATAGGCTCGTCGAGCCAACGGCGGCCTCGTTGAGGCGAAGCGACCAGCGAAAGTCTCTAAGAGACGCGACCTTGACAAGGCAGTTGTGGATCCGGTGTATCCACTGTTTGGAGGGGGAAGGTGTAACGGGGTTACACAAAAATCATAACCGTGCGTTGACTTTGGCGATTACACGAAACTCTTAACTGTGTGTAGAGCTTCGATTCTGTAGTCATCTGGCTCTCCACACTCATGTACATATCTCTTAGATTAACTATGCCACATAGTTTAGTCTATACATTTACACCAAGGTCAGATAAACAATCAATTCAGTTCTATTTTTGCAGTTCATTAGTGTTGTCCTTTTTAAGGGACACTGACTCTGCGAGTCCTATTTACGGGACTGTACTTAGTTCTTGTATCGAACCGAAGGCTGGAAGCCCAAAGACACCGACTCGTGGAGTCCTACGTCTTCCTCTGTGCACGTGTACTGCTACGCAGCCCCGCTGCAGCTGATGTCAACGGTCGCAGTCGACGTCAAGCCAACAACTATTGACATTGTGACGTCAAGCCATTATCCCGAATTTATGACATATATCAAAATGAACATCGTAGACTCCGTCCCGACGAGAAATCTACCGGCGACAGCCACTGAAAGAGTCAACCGCCTACTACTAACGCTCAATAAGCTGAGAGACATCGACAAGCATCACCGCTACTGCTCGACCGCGATGGCGATGGCGAGGACGCTACAAAGAACTGCTTTTGCTTTGATCGCGATAGTATCCGAGGTCTCACCACTCGTAATTCGCCGTCGTCTCCATGCGTGGAGAATTCATCGCAGTGGCATCAGCAACATCCTCCGTCGTTGTCATCTCAATAGCACATTTGCTCGTTGGTGGCACACCTACGGGGGCCTCGGTACGTACAGCGTTTGTTATGGAAAATGTTGTGAACAGCTGCAGTCGGGTACTGATCTCATTTTGGCTCGGGCAAATTGACAGGCACTCGTTGGAAGGCTTCCTCACGCACGCGACAAGCTACATCAGCTCCCAGGGCGATAATAAAACTCAGCAATAGCTATCTCGATGGTACACAAAGAACACATTACCCATGATCCAGCACACTCCACGTTGAAGGCGTTGACTGTGACGCCGCCGCCTACGTCGACGTTATGCTGACCTAGATTGCACAGCCAACATACAAACACCAAGATCTATTCTAGATCGCTGTGCAACGCCTTGAAAATGACTGGCATCTTGCGTTTTGGATTAAACTCTCTTTGAATAATCACATGGCGAAACTTATTTGTTGTTGAAGCAAAATGGTAAGCATTCTTTTGATTTACGAGTTTTCTGCCATAAACAAGATGGTCCGAATTGTGTTTGGCTTTAGGGAACTGCGTCGCTTAGTGACCGTATTTCCGGCCATGGAAAATACGCGTTCAGAACGTACTGACGTAGCTATACAACCTAGCTACTTACGAGCAAGAGGAGTGAAGGTCGGGAATTTCGATTGGGTATCTTTCCACCACGACAGCGCAGTTAAGGACTTTTTGGTTGCGAAGACTTTCGCTTCACTTGAAATCTTCAAGTAGTTGGTGAACTCCCATTTGCAGTCTTGTTTATTATTTTTTATCCGTTGCTGCAGCGTGCCGTTTCAATCTTGCACCATACAGCAACCAGTGCATATTGTGGGTCGCGCGCTCAGTAGCACCTTGTAATTCTTTATCAGGACTTTGTGAGCTGTGGGGTTGGCACAGACCAGCAGCCACAGCAGGTGTTGACAGCTTCTTGATGCGAAACATCTCGCTCAAAAATTTGTTGTTCGCGACCTCCAATTCCCTTTGGTGAAGAGCTCTGAGTTCGTCATGTAGGGATCCAGCAGTGAAATCCAGAGAATGTTGAGGTCGTGATCATTATCAAATCGTCTTTTAACAGAGCCAGAAAACTTTCACGCCCTAATTGCATCGTGGATAGCACTCGTTTTGCAAATGCCTCCTTTTGACACCCCTTTAGAGCTGACCAAACATGTTCTGATTGCCAAGCAAAATCTCGACCGACAGAACCAAATGAAGCGATACTAACGTGGGATAAACTTCACCCTTCAGCCAGCAATCTTGTCGTCACACTAAATGGAGCTAACAGCTCAGTAAGACACTGCACTGTGAACCATTGTTCTGAAGTTGGCAGAGTTAGCCTCTTCGTTGTTTTGTCTTTGGATTCCTTCAAGCCTTTGTGAGAGTTCAAATTAATGAAAACATTTGCCAACGCAGGCTGTAACTCACCAAAATGCTGCAGCATCGTCAATGTGCTATTCCACCTAAAATGACAATCAATCATCTCTCGAAGGGGCTCCTGCCTCTTGGGTTGGAGCTTACCCAGTCTATTGCGTCCTTTTGAGAGGGACGGAAGTACTCGCTAGTTTCGAAAGCTACGATCCGATTTACGAACAGATTCCATGTCATCAGCGCTAACTTTCTTGCCGTCAACACTTTCGCTAACTTGAACAAAATTTTCAACTTGATCACAAAGAGCATCGATACCGGCATCGATGACAAGCTCATCTGGCTCATTGTCGTCATTCGAGTCAGATTCATCATTTCCCAAAGCATTTAAGCAGTCGTCTATTCACGTGCGTCTGTTTTCAACATCAGTATGTTTGCAGGGGTCGCCGCTTTCAATGCTGTTCGTAGTAGTAGAGGCATCCACATCAGCTTTCGTTGCAGCGTGTCGTTCATCACCTTTCTGTAAGAGCGCAGCACCTACGACCAGATGAAGAGAATGCGCAGCGCATGATCTGTGCGACAGACCGAGCTTTGAGCATGCGCTCTTCATATTCGACGCTCCATCCCTGAGGGATCGCACACATTTGCTAGGAACAAGACACCACCACGAGAAGCAGTCATACAGTGCACGTGAAATCGCATCACCATCATGCTTTCTAGGAATTAACCTTGCTTTGAACATCCATGCGTTTATGTTAAATGGTGCGTCCACGTAATGAATTGTGAAGCTTATATAGCTTTCACATTTTAATGAAGTCCAAATATCCGAAGAAACAGAGAAATAATCATATTCTTTGTCGACCTCGAGTAGAGGTCTCAGTGCCAATCTCAATTTACCGGCTTGCTTATGAAGACGTACAGTAACGGGTTGCCTAGATGGGACCGGGAGGAGTCTTTGTATCCCACAACAATACGTCAACCAGGAAGGTCAACGAGAGTTGGGGCTCAAATCTGAAGACCCAGATTCAGCCCTAGCACCGGGACTGACTGGTCTTGCAATCCGTCCACGCAAACTCCCCAAGTAAACAGACGCCACTAGCACGAGCTCACTTGCGCGCCACCTCGTTGGCCCAACAGCAGAAGGGTCCAAAGCCAATTAAGGCCAACTGCGAGTCTGCCGAGGTCTCAGCCTACGGTGACCTATAGAGAAGCGGGGAGAACGCTCGACCCCGAATACAAGCGCTGACAATTCAGCCGTCACGCTATACACACTCAACCTTGCCACAAACTCTTGGCTTGGCCGAGGGGCGAGTACTGTCCTCATGGATAAACGTACCCATCGACAGACATAACCCGCTCAAACGGGCGGATCCATACGCAACGTACCGAAGACGATTCCGCTGCCGGACTTGGCCCTTGTGTGCTTGAGGGGAAATTCTGTTCCGTATATGTAGTGCCCATTCGGGCTTATGTAAATATACTTTTCATACAAATATGCAGTAAAATATAATCCGTTTCCTAACTGCGACCTCGTTGAACCCACCGCCGAGGTCCCCGTAGAGTCGCCGAACTCCCAGACTGGTCACCGAGGATTCGGAATGGTCGAGTCGTTGCTGTCGAGCCTTTCCAAGAGTCATCGAGGTTTCGGGCTGTAGCTAACGAGCTTTCCGGACGGTCATCGAGGCCTCCAGCAGTCGCTAAGCGCTAGGAAGGGTCGCCTGGATCTTTTCCATTGTCATTGGCGATGTCGTCACCGAAGATTCTGAGGAATGGCCAATCACAGTGCCCTCTGTTGAGCGTAATGGGTCAATCCACAAAAGTGATTCCCGCCGACTGACCATTGAGACCTCGCCAGACTTAAAAATCCAGCCAATCAGGGAAGACTCCGTTGGTAATGACCGTGAGCGAATCCTCGCCACGCATCGTGATGCCTGACGACTCGCCCCCGCTTCCTAGGCAAATCGCTTTACCACATCTGCACCTCCTCTAAGATCGTGCTGGGGCAACAGCATGAGCAGCCTGGGCTTCGGTCGGTCGCATGCGAACATCACCTCTACCTCACAAGCATTACAAAAACTTAGCTGGATTCGAACCGGGCTTCAAGATTATATACTACAATGAGACCACAGAGCTGCTTAGTCACGGGGGTGGGGGTGGGGGTCACAAGTTTGGAGCGACTGCTCGTTTTCATTTGTCACTGTTGTTGTTTATGTCTATGTGTTTCCTACCAGGGGTCGGACAACTTTGATTCACCTTCTTTCGTAAGACCAATCTGTCCTTTTGTGAACTAGCGTAAGACCAATGTCGTACTATTTCTCCAAAATAGTTTTGAACGGACTTGAATAGTCTTGGGTTTTGTATTCACCAGCGCAAAACGCGTTGTGAGAAGATTCAATAGCATGTTCGTCTTACGCTTAAAATCCTCCTCCTATTGGCCAAAACCTGAAGTTGAAGGCGACCTTGGCGAGCGCCGATCTTCGCACGAGCCCGTCGCCTCCTCCAGCACGCTCCCCACGGCAGGACGCAGCGAGGCTCCACACCCACGCCCGGCTGTCTAAGTAGTGCTGACGTCCGTGGGGCATGCACAGCAGCAGCTACCAAGAAAACCTACCAGTCTTATATCAACGGGATTACAAAATGGATTAAGAAGAATCTACCTTCCCTGACAACTTCTTTGATGCAGATGGTGGAATCAATGTGGCGACGTTCACGCCATCTCATTTTCGAGAAGTTTTTGCTGGATAAGATGAACTCCAAACCGCTTAAAGTTTCGACGTTGGGGGATACCGGAGCGCTGTTTGGGGCATCTACCGCCAAAAGAAATTACCCCTTCCATCTGAATATACACACGATATGAAGATATTTTTTCGCGGGTTGAGGCATATTGAGGCGGATAATGATCAAAATGGAACAGGACGCAAGTCTGGAAAGTGTCCTCTTTCGTTTTCGCTGTACCAAGCGCTCTGCCAGAAGACAATTGGAATCCTTGACAACGGCTTTGCTCATTTGTACCTGGTTTTGCAATGGAACCTAATGTGTAGATCGAAGTCAATCGAAACCGTGCACGTTTTTAGAGAACGCGTCGCTTGATCAACGGCACTTGTTAGTGCAGCCAAGACTACAAGGTAATCACACTTGTATTCTTCTCTTAGCTCTCCGTGACTAACTCTCTTCCTTGCAGAGCTAATTCCAGACTAACATGCAGGGCCGCCCGTACCGATTGCAGGCACCTCGGCTGGCGGCCACTGATCGTCACGTCGGCGACGACACAAGATCGCGCCCGATGTGGCCGTTATTCATGCAAGGTTTCGGCGCGGCAAGCGCAGCAGCCGATTTCCAACACATGTGACGCATCTAAACTTCGTAGACGATAATATTGGCTGTGTTCTTCACAAAACCAAGACCAACCAAGAGGACAGCGGTCCAAAGGATTCAAGACATATTTACGGGAATCCACTCCAACCGAGTATGTGCTGCATCCTCGCTTTTCCTGTCTACTTCGCATCCGATCCAACACTTACCTGCGAAAGGCTTTTTCCTGGTTCCAACGAGAAAAGTAGATTTTCGAAGAAGCTTGGCACGTTGTTAAAGGCGGAGACTGGTGACAAGGAGTACGGGACGCACTCCATCAGAAAAGGAGTGGCTACATTTGCTTCTAGTGGAAGCACTGGGGGCCTTCAATGGCTAGTGTATGCATTCGTTGCGGCTGGTCTTTAGGAGGGGTTCCAGACCGATACATTCGGTATGAAGCTGCTGAAGACCAGTATCTGGGCCGATTGGTGGCGGGTTTGCCGCTCGGTTCGCCCGATTTCGCTGTACTTCCACCACATTTTGGGCAGCAAACGGACGAAGCCGTTGAATCAGCAGTGCAAATGATGTTTCCTTCAATGAGCGAGAGCGCGCGCATGAAGCCCATTTTGGTGATGTGCTTGGCGTCACTTGTCAAACACAGCGCATACTTGAGACTAACGTTGCTGATAAAGCGCCCGTTATTGTCGTCGGCTATTTTTCGTGGTCGCAATGTGCTGGAATCACTCAGCAATAAATTTTGCTGGAGATATGGCTGCAACTATGGTCCCGACCGGTATTCCGCCGTATATCCATCTTTATAATCAGCAGAGAGACACACAAAGAGCAGTAGATCGCATGCCTGATGTACTGTCGAGCGGTATTTCGAAACTATTGGACGAAAAGGGAATAGGCACCAGTGGAATGAGGAAAGAAGATCTACAGACGACTATCCGTGATTTACTAAATGAAGCTGGTCTGCTTCAAGGAGGTGCCGCTCAAGCTCATGCTCAGTCTGAACGAATTGGTGGAGTCATCATATTTTGGAAGTGAGACGGGAAGTTTCATAAATTACCGGAAATTTTCGAATTCCCCGACCTAGATGCGCTCGGTGTGTGGCATCTGTGGTGGTCTGGTAATTCATCGATGGGATACCCCCCGTTCAAAGGTCTTCAACCGACCGACTTTGCCACGAAGAAAAATCGCAAACGCTACTCAGAGTGGACCAATTTGATTAAACATCTCTGTAAAATCTGCCACGCGTGGAGATTTGCAGCCTCCACGAAGTCAGCACGAGGCTGACGTCCTCTTCAGCACAGCAATTCAGAATGTGCCGATGAGAAAGCTGACTGCGAAGAAAAAAACAAGTAGACCGGATAGAGCAGCTACCACGCTGAGACGCATCCGCGAGGCACTACGCGACGCGAACTCCGATGCTCGAACGGAACCGCTCGTTCCGTTCCGTCGCCGGAAACGTAGGGCTAGTAACCAACTCGAGGACTAATCAGTTTAAAGTTTGCTTTTTCCGTCCAATCAAAATGATCAGATTCTCCCTACCTTCTCGTCTTACGAATGCTCGACACAAGTGATTGTGAATGAATCGTCGTCGAGACGCTCGTCACAATCACTATTGGAACAATGTCAGGTCTTGATAAAACAATTACAATGCTCCGATCTAATTGTTTATCTTCTCGTCGAGGTTGTTCTTGCGTTCTCATTGACAGTTAGCAGAGACGTAGATAACAACGTCCAGGTCTCTCTAGAGACTAGAAGGCGGGAAAGCACGAGCGAGTTTTTTCTCGACGAGAACGCGCTTCGGCCAACACCTAAGATTCCACACTGCAGCTGCTCGAGTTCCACCCAGTTCTCTAAAAATCCTCTCCTGAAACCTGAATAATCTGCCTCTCGAGACGACCGTTCCATGCCCGTCAGCTCCGTGTTCGCTCTCCAAGCCTCAAAACTGCCATACAAGACCATTGTTGCCTACATATACTGGGATGAAACGGCTGATGGACGAGTGTGCAATCCGTGCAACAAGCTTGTGAAGCAGATTCAGTCGGCAGGATACACTAACCTGATCGGCCATCTCGGAATTCAAGGACCCGCGCCTTGCAAACAGGTTTGTTGACAACATTCAAACTATGAGGACGTGGTTCTCATGTCCATTCGCGAGAAGCGTAAGGTCGCCATGGACATGCTCGTCGAGCAGGATGCTTTATCGACCTAACAGCGGATGAAACTGGTGGTCCATAAGCATTACACGATGAGGATGTGGACGATGAGATTGTGCATGCTGCAGTCAATTCAATTCCTTGAACTCTAAAAAGTTAAAGGCGCGAATGATCGTCTGTGTGGACCTAATTGAATCTTCCGTCCGCAAAAAGATAAAGGACGATAAGTTCGTGCTGGTGTTCGATGGCGTCACCGACGGTGGAGAGTATTCCCTGGTTGTGTTTGCCATCACACAGAAGAGGTGGAGGTTCTTAGTGCTGTCCTACCAATTGCACCGTAGAGTCATCGACCGGCATTCTGGAGCCGACTGGCGAGGATTTGGAGAGAGCAAGCGCCTCCTCGGCTGCCTCTAGGCCAGCGATAGCATCGTCTCGCTCCCGTTCTAACCTGTAGATCTCGAACTCTTGGCGTCGAAGATCTCCCTCAGCGACGTCAAGATCGTCTTGTAAACAATCACGATCCATAGAGGCACGAGCTAGATCGGCTTGAAGACGTTCGCAGTCGGCCACGGCGCGATCCAGATCTCGGCCCAAATGGTCGATCAGGTGCAGGCTGATCTCGTCGTCACGTACACGGAGATGCCCCTGAAGCGACTCGATCTCAGCGTCAACGAGGCCACGATGATCCTCAGCGCGTTGATGTTCCATCACATCGATCTCACGAGACAATTGGGTACGGCGTGAGTCACCAGCTGGGATTTCATCGGGGAGGTATTTGTCGACGTCAGCGCCTCGCTCAAATTGGTGGAGAGAAGGCTGGAGCTATTTGTACTGTTTTAGCAAACGGTGAATACCGCTCCAGCGTAGCTCGTGCATGACCACAAGTTTTAAGTTGCAGCCATTCGCTTTTAACAATGCGATTTGTTTCACCGACTTCAGCTTGCACATCAATACGGAGACCTTCACGATCGTGTCCTTGTGCGGCTTCAGATTATCTTTAACGGCAAGATTAAATCGGTGCACCGTGCAGCGATCATTGACGCTGCAACACGACGAGAAATTGTCCTATTGGTTTCCATGTTATCGCGCACAATGGCGTCGATGTTGCTGACGTAGAGCTCCCACTGGTCGATTATCATATCCAAGAGTTGAACATGCTCGCTTGCAGTCATGCTCCACTCGTTGAGCAGAGGGCAGCTGTGCAGTCACAGATGCAGCCGAGCGCGAGTCGGCCGAGCTAGCGACCGCCAACAGCCAGCTACGTCGGTATCGTGACGCTGCCGTCACTTCCAATCGTCAGACGCATCGAGATCTGGTGCAAACCCAGTCTGACCTCGTTTCCGTCGTCAAAGAGCGCGATGATCTTCAGAAGGAAGCAGAACGACTTTCTACGTAACTAACTCCTCAGATCTCACCGCTCTTTCGCCGTTGGCCCATACTAACTCGGAGATTGCCTCTTCACAGAGTGAACCCTCGTTGAGGTTAAGTGTCGATCGGATCCCTAGGTCGGGATGTGGCGAACGCCCAAGCCCAGCGAGATACTGCTCTCCGCAATCTCGAGTCCGCTGAAGCGGAACGGGATGGCTTGCGCCAGAATATGTCAGCTGTGGCTTTGCTAGTGGGGGTCGTCCCTGGGTCCAAACGTCCACGTGGTTCCGAAGTCGCTGGCGCTCCGTCTGAGAAGGATGTCAGGCTCACCCACCAAGCCGTCCACTGGCTCTGGATCCGATATAGTCAAAGATCCCAACTCCTTTGGCGAGCCCGATTGTGTGGTGAAGCTCGTTGTGAGAGACCGCAACTGTTGGGTGATGGTGATGGACGGGTGAGACGCGTGGAGAATATTCGGAGAACTCCCGACCGACCGCGATCATTTTTGGGTCGGTCACTTTGGTCGATCATGGGCAATCATTTTGGTACACGATCACTTTCGGTTGATCAAGTGCAATCATTTCGACACGCGATCACGATCACTCCCGGTGATCACTGTACATCAGTCATGAGGCAGTTACGTGGGTGTGCGGTCACTTTGGTGGCACTCGACGATCGAGTGGATGTTGTGCAAAGGAAGCCCGGCGAAGGAGTGATGCACAAGCAAGTTGAAGGATGGCGGAGCTGAGTAATACCCAATGAACGGTGACAAGATCTTGGGTGCTCTCTTTGAAGACGTTAAGCAAGGACAAAGTAAGGATAGTGTAGAGGAGTGCAGACAGCTGTAGTGGATAGAGAAGAAGGCTAAAGAACAAGCAGAGTTGATTTTCCCTGGAACGTGCTAGAGGTATTGGGCACGGGAAGGTATATTGGCCCACCTACACCGTCAAGTCGCAGAGGGCCCGGAAGCTTTTGGCTGTTGATCACTCACCCCGATATCCCGCTATTGGAAGCGGTCACGCTCGCAAGAGCCCAAGCAAAGGAGAGGACAAGGAGGGCCCAAGACAGCGCCTGGCCCGCCGACCATGAGCTCGAAGGCTCGCTCGGAGGAGGACACCCAACTCGGACAGCAGGCGAAGCATATCCGCGCTGCTGCCCAAGGTCCCGCGACTGCCCAAGTCTGTTCAAATGACCACCAACCCACTCATCTCCAAGCCACCTGAAGAGCGTTACCCGCCCGCCGACGGGTACACAAGATGAGGAGAGTTCAGCACGCGCATGGCATATCGGAGTACCCTCCGCAGTCGGCAGTCTGGGCACCGTGCGCAAGAGCGGTTTCGGTAAATCGCGCTCCGCCACAATTGGAACCTCGACGCTTCCATGCGCTTCAAACCTAAAAAGAAAGGCTAAATTTTTCGTAGGCGGCAGGTAATGGCGTCTCTTTCCTGCAATATAAAAGTTTCATCACGCTTCGATAAAAGGTATCAACTGTAACGGGCCTAGACCGTTACTTGCTTACTCTAGCGCGAGGAAATATAACTCTGGCTACTGATTGTCGAGGTGGCCTAGTGTGTCGAAGTCGTCGCAATCAACGGAATGGTCCGAGCTACTGATTGGCCACTGAGCTGGAGCACAGTGGCGAACGTGTGACAGTAGCCTGTCACACCAACGCTGACGGACTTCCTTTTCCCCAACAAAAACTCCTCGAAGTCCGCGGCCGTGAACTTGCCCAGGTTAATTTGCCTAGTAGCGTCAAAGAACTCTGTAGCAGCTTCCTGCTTTTGCTCCTTAATCCATCGCGGTACCTCTTGCAAGGTGTCATGGTAGGCACTCTGCGTCTTGGAGGATACGTATGCATCCCTAACATCTTGCGCAGTAACGACTCGATCACTTCGTGTTGTGTCTGTCCAGGCACTTCCGCTGACGACATGACATTAACATTAACCAGTATGCTACCCAAATTATTGCTGTCGGTGTTTAAATGCACCGCTCACTTAACCTTCATGTCCGTGGTGCGGTTGATTTGTATCCGGATGCACCGTAGCCAAGCCGCAGCCACTTGTTTCCTGGTCCACGAAGACCAAGCTGCTGTCGTCCACGTCCGTGCTTGCGGTTGCTGCTTTAGTCGTCTTGTCGGGGACAAGGATCTGGGCATACTGGGCGCGATCGAGGGCATCATGGTAGTTGCGCAGGACGAGCTCTTGCTGCTATTGGGCGCTGTGGTGGCCACAGCGAAGGATGAACGTTTGGTGGCCGCTGCGACCAGAAGCTATACCAAGCGCTTGTCTTCTGCGGTGGCTGCCACGACCAGAAGCCGGGCGTCGTGCGTGCGAGCCGCTTTTGTCGCGGAGGCCTCTGTGCGTGATGAGCTCTTAATGCGACTTCTTGTCGTGACGGTCGTGCTCGTGACTGAGGGCTTCATCTGGTGCGAGAGGAGGGCGTGAGCTTAGTTCTTGAGTTCTGGTTGGCAAAGTTAACATTTTAGCCGATTGTGTAAACTGGCCTTGTGTCGGCGACGAAAGCGTGCTTACGTGCATCTCATCAACACGTGTATACGACACCAAACTGCGAAGAAGGTACAAACATCGGCAGCGTTGTTGTTTTCTCCGCCGAATTTCCTGCGACAGCATACAAACTCCACCAACGTTTCGGCTGTTGTCCTCCGACTGGCTATGTCGAATGGATGGTCAATTCGCGTTCTGATTGGCTGGAATTTTTCTAAAGGAGGATTGGCCAAAATACATCAATTAGTTTAATTGGCTGTTAATACGAATACAAAAACTAAGTATGGTCGGACAAGTTGGCATATTCATTCGTGCCATGAGCAGCGTGCTGGAAGCCGAGGCTTCTTCGGGCGGCAGCGGTGGGTCTCGCAGCAACTCGTCGCCATTGGCCCTCGGTATACTCACCACATTCTCTCTCTCTCTTGTTGCTCCTCCCAAATAGACTCGTCGCCCGTGGTCGTGGACCCTCCCCGCGCCAGCGCGCCCCGTCGAGTCTGATGAGGAGGACGAGACGGACGAGCTGGAGGAGCACAAGGATGCCTCGGAGGACGATCTGCAGGTGGCAGGTGCCTCCCGCAGACGCCCGTCGAGACGCCTGGCCGCTCGGATGGGCAGTCTCAGTCCTCCGCCGACCTCGTCCCGTGGAGACGTGAGCAGCGCGTCCCCGTCGTCCCGCTACGAGCTGCGCACGCGTCGCGCCAAGCCCAAGCGCTTTGACGAGTCCCTGTACAACGACGTCTTCAGTAGCGCCCACGAGACGCCACCGTTTGTAACACAGCCAGAGAGCAAGAAACGCCGTCGTCGCCGCAGCCGAGCAGGACGAGAGCGCGCAACGGACGCGCCGCCTGCAGCGGTCGCACGTGGGTGAGGATGCCAGTGACGAGGAGAACGAGGCAGAGGCCCGCTTCGAAGACGATTTGAGCATGAAAGAGATTAACAGACGCATTAAAGCGCAGGAGCAGGAGGAGCAGCGGACCAGGGAGCGCCAGCGACGCTCCACACGATACGCGTTGCGGTCAAGAGAGAGCCTGGGAAGTATGAGCGCAATGGATAGCGTGTCGCCACCAGAGTCCGGCCGAGGGACGAAGCGATCGCCGCTGGATTTGAGCACCGACGCCAATGGCGACGGCGGGCATGCGCAGGAGGCGGATGCAGACAACGAGTCGCAGTCTGATAACGAAGAGGCCAACTCGGAGGACGAGCAAGAAGAGGATGAGGAGGACGGAGAAGGTGGGCCGGCGAGTGCGACTCGCTATCGCCTGCGTCGCCGCAGACAGGGGCAAAATGGTTACGCCATGGAAGAGCATCGCGAAAATTCACAGGCTGCCTCCAGCAATGGAATAGCGACGCGCAGCCGAACCAGGAACGGCTCGACTGCTGCTTTTGATGGCGATGAAGGCACAGCACGGCGTTATTCTCTGCGAGATCGTGCCAAAATGCATCGAACTGACGGCGAGGATGAAGCACACGTCTCTCCCGAGTCGGCGGCATACGCCGAGTACCACAAGCGCCAAGCTAATGCTCGTGTTGGGGTTACTCGACGACGAGGAGCTAGCAGACGACTTTATCTACCGGATATGGCCGAAACATCGCCACGGCACCGTCGAGAGCGTGGGCGCGGCAAATATTTCCGTGGACGTCGAAGTCGCCGCCGCCGGTCATTATCGTCATCATCGTCGGGGTCGTCTTCGTCCGATGTGTTTTTGACGACGACGACTCGGATGGAGGAATGCGGACCAGTAGTCCGTGGCGATCCAAAGGCAGTCGCAAAGGCGGAAGCTCACGTGCCGATATTACGCCAGTGGAGGTGGATCGCAGCATCACTTGGGATAGCGTTGGGGGCTGAAATCTCACATTGAAGCCCTAAAAGAAATGGTTATGCTGCCCCTCCTGTACCCCGAATTCTACGACAAGTACAATGTGGCACCGCCATCGGGGGTGCTATTTTATGGGCCTCCAGGTACAGGTAAAACGCTGCTAGCAAGAGCATTGGCCAACTCTTGTTCTATCTACGCAGAAGAAAACCAAGGTGATTCGTCCGAATCAACACAACGTGGAGGACAAAAGAAGGAAACGGGAAAGCCAAAGCGTAGCGTTACGTTTTACATGCGCAAAGGAGCAGATTGTCTTAGCAAGTGGGTCGGAGAAGCAGAGCGCCAACTGCGGCTTTTATTCGAAGAAGCCAAACGCAACCAGCCGTCCATCATTTTCTTCGATGAGATCGACGGCTTAGCCCCGTGCGCAGCGCCAAGCAAGACCAGATCCACGCGTCCATTGTGTCGACGCTGCTGGCTCTGATGGATGGCATGGATTCGCGTGGCCGTGTGGTCGTGATCGGTGCAACAAACCGATTGGATGCAATCGACCCAGCTTTGCGTCGACCAGGGCGATTCGACCGCGAGTTGGGCTTCAAGCTTCCCAGCGTGAAAGAACGAAAAAGCATGCTGGCCATTCATTCAAAGCATTGGAACCCTCCACTGTCAGACAGGTTTTTGGCGGAGCTCGCAGAGCAGACAGTAGGCTATTGTGGTGCTGACATCAAGGCTCTGTGCGCCGAGGCTGCCCTGTGCTCCTTGCGACGCGTATACCCGCAAGTCTATGCAAGTGACAACAAGCTATTGATCAACCTAGACAAGGTGGTAGTGGCTCGTGGGGATTTTGCGAAAGCGTCGAAAAAGATTACCCCGGCGTCGCATCGAGCAGTTAGCTCATTTGCAGCCCCTTGCCGCGTGCCGTGAAAGGATTGCTGCAAGGACCGCTGGCGCAAGTGCTGCGAGATGTAGCTCGCCACTTTCCGCTTTTTCCTCTCGACGGGCTGCGATTGATGATGTTACCACGATCGGTAACATCACCCAAGAAGGGGAATATGGCGGCAAAATGGATGAGGACGAAGACGACGTGGATATTTATGCAGTTGCGAGTCACGGTGACTGTGATGTGTGCCATGGCAATGAAGGTGAACTTGTCTGCTGTGATGCCTGCCCTGGTGCTTTCCATCGCAATTGTCTCCTCGAAGAGTCTTCCACATTACAGGAAACAGCAAAACCCGACACTCTCTGGTTTTGCCCTGACTGCCTGGATTCAAACACCGACGCCGTGGAAAAGCGCGCGAGCGTACGCAAAAGAAGCGCGTTCACTCAATCGCCTCACTTCATCTTCCGCATCACTCTGGATTCCCCAGAGTTTTAGTTTCTGGAAAGGCCGGCATGGGCCAGCAGTACATGGGTCCGGCACTGCTGCACTCTCTGGAAGGTCTGACGCATTTCTCTCTGGACTACCCGTCGCTAGTTGCAGACTCCAACTCGCACTTTCCTGAAGAAGCGCTTATTCAACGACTCAACGAAGCGCAAAAGTGTTTGCCGTGTGTGCTGTATCTCCCGCAGGCCGAGTTATGGTGGAAGAACACGAGCGACTCCATGCACTTGACGCTAAAGATGATGCTCATGAACCTGCAAGCTCGGGCCAATCTGCCCATTTTGTTTTTGGCGAGTACTGCGTCCTCCCCGTGCGAAGACCACAGCCTGCCGAATGACCTTCTGGCGTTGTTTCAAGAAGACCCCGCCGTATCGTTGACCTCGGTGGTAATGGAGCTCGATGAGCCCACGAAGGCCGCTCGACTGGCTCATTTTGAGCAGGTTTTTGACTCGTTCGCGACCCCTCCGGCTTTGAAGAGCAAGACGCGAGCCAAAGACGAGAGGCTTGAGGTGTTACCTTTAGCGCCTCTTCCTCCTGTTCCATCTGAAATGGAATTGTCCCCTGCAGAACAACGCAAAAGGAAAGAACGAGACCTGCACTTCTTGCGGGAGCTGCGTATCTTCCTGAGCCAAGTGCTCGACTACTGCTACTCACAAAAGCTCTACACTCCGTTCTACGTCCCAGTGGATCCGGCCGCCGTACCAAACTACTATCTGATTGTGAAGAATCCCATGGACCTCAGTACAATGCGTGACAAGCTCAATGATGAAGAGTACATGTGCTTTGAGCAGTTCATGGACGACATCCAACTGATTGTGCGCAATGCTAACGTGTTCAATCCCAAACGAAGCCGAACTCGCCATATTGCTCATGCGGCAGGCACGATGAAGGACAACATTCTCTCGTACGCGCACCGATTCCGGATTCGCCAGGGCTACGACCTCTTTGCCAAGTGTCGGGAGGTGGCAAAGCGTCTGAGAGCCATTCCTGCCATGTACGGAGAGTACGGGCAGCGGTTCCTGGCCTCTAAATGTAAGAGCAAGGAGAAGAGCTGTAACGTGCCAGAAAAGCCGGGTATTCGCACTAGCGCGCGGCTTCGTGGTGTGAAGGCCCCCGAAATCAGCTTGGACGCCGCCACCCTCATGCTACAGTAAACGAAGGCAGCAAATCTAGCGTGGATATGGCGTTGAAACAGGAACCCGTGGAAGGAACCAGTCACGCTGGCAGTAGCGAAGCAGCACGTGACGAGAGCAATCACCTGCCCGTAGCACAGTGGTTTGACGAAGAGGACGACTCGGAGAAGAAAAGTGAGGAAGAAGAAGACGCGAAGCCTGGCAGTAATGGAATGAACGACAAGTCGAGCGGCGACGACGAGGAGAGCGAGGAGGAGGAGGAGGAGGAAGAGTTTGACGAAGGAGATCGCGTGTTCGTGAGCAGTCGAACCCACCCAGGAATCAATCGCGAGGGTGGCGCTGCGGTTGT